>NDXB01020911.1:14072-30012 GCA_002631895.1 Agapornis roseicollis | reverse complement strand
TATTTCCCCTTTTCCAGTCTTCGGGAACTTTACCTGATTGCCATGATCTCTCAAATATGATGGCCAATGGCTTAGCAACTTCACTTGCTAGCTCCTTCAGGACCCACTGATGGATTTCATCAGGTCACATGGACTTGTGCACGTTCAGGTTCTTAAGATGGTCTCAAAACAGATCCTCTCCTACAGTGATCGTCTTCATTCTCACAGTCCCTGCATCTGCCTTCCAAGACTTGGGTGGTGCAGTCAGAGCCTTTCCTGTTGAAGACTGAGGCAAAGAAGTCGTTCAGAACCTCAGCCTTCTCCAAAGCCTGAGTA
The DNA here is from genome assembly GCA_002631895.1 of Agapornis roseicollis. NCBI lineage: Eukaryota > Metazoa > Chordata > Aves > Psittaciformes > Psittacidae > Agapornis > Agapornis roseicollis. Next base: position 29,697 of record NDXB01020911.1, on the reverse strand, counting down.
GCCAGTTCACCCGATAGCCTCCAGAGGGGGCCTAAGTTGTTCCTGGTCTATCTTTTATTCAAAATGTACCTGTAGAATCCCTTCTTGTTACCCTTAACATCCCTAGCTAAGTTTAATTCTAACTGGGATTTAGCTTTCCTTACATGGTCCCTAGCTTCCTGGACAACATCCCTGTATTAATCCCAGGCTGCCTGCCCTTGCTTCCACCTTTTATAAGCCTCTGTCTTCCTTCGAATTTTTCTCAGCAGCTCCTTATCCATCCAAGGAGGTCTCCTGGCCCCCCTGCTGCACTTTCTTCTAGTTGGGATGCAACACTCCTGAGCTTGTAGCAGGTGATCCTTNGAATTTTTCTCAGCAGCTCCTTATCCATCCAAGGAGGTCTCCTGGCCCTCCTGCTGCACTTTCTTCTAGTTGGGATGCAACACTCCTGAGCTTGTAGCAGGTGATCCTTGAATATCATCCAGCAGTCTTGGGCTCCCCTGCCCTCTAGGGCTATATCCCATGGAACCTTACTAAGCAGGTTCCTGAAGAGGCCAAAGTCTGCTCTGTTGAAGTCCAGGGCATAGCAGCCTTCCAGTATTTGAAGGGGGCCTATAGGGAAGCTGTGGAGGGAGCTGTTGTGACTGTAGTGACAGGATAAGGGGTAACGGGTTCAAACTTAAACAGGAGAGGTTTAGATTGGATATAAGGAAGAAATTCTTTCCTGTTAGGGTGGTGAGATGCTGGAATGGGTTTCCCAGGGAGGTTGTGTTTCATCCCTGGCTGTGTTCAAGGCCAGGTTGTATGAAGCCTTGAGTGGCATGGTTTAGTGTGAGGTGTACCTGCTTATGGCAGGGGGGTTGGAAGTAGATGATCTTAAGGTCCCTTCCAACCCTAACTATTCTATGATTCTATATGATTCTAGGCTATGGTTTGGCCATGTAGTTCATGCTGTAGAAGTGCAACTGTAAAAAGGAGCTGTCCTCCTGAAGTAAGCATACTTTCTTGCATGTAAGTATGCATCCTTAATTACAGAAAGCCCTATGATAGGCTAGCTGAATAAATTAAGCATACCTGGATAGGTGTACTTGAAGTTAAACATTGTGTAATGTTACTGAATTTGAAGTAATTTCATATAATTAGAAAACTAGGTGTCTGAATTGCAAAGAGAATGAGAGGCATGTGTTCAGGTCTCTAAAAGTTCATCTGTTGTATTTCAAAACAGAAGTACTTACAAAACATATATGTTCTTGACTACAGATTGCAACCATTTCTGAAAACAGAATTTATAAAAATTTTGGTTGTATAAAGAACTGATATTTAACAGAATTAACATTATATACGGTCATATTTTGATAATTATAACTGTAAGTTTTCATATAGACTATCAAAGGTTAAAAGAAGCTCAAAAATCAAATTTAGAGTAATTTTTTACCTGAATGTTTTGCAGGAGTGCTGCAGGAGAGCAGTGACTATGTTTTACAGACTATTGACTGGAGACCTGGTATATTTAAAACCTTTTCCTTCTGTTTTCCATGTGGTAGCTGAATTGTAGAAGTATGAAGGATTAGAGTTGACTTTGTCATTAATTCATTCAGCCATTTTTGGCACTATGAAGTACAAGTAATTATTATTTATAATAGTCTGAAACTAATTCTTTTCACACCATGTTGACTTGTCAACAATATTCTTCAATAAAATATTACACTATGATTTCAAATTAAAGTCAAACACCAAAATTAGTCAAAATATTTGAAGTTTTCTGTGCAGTTTTTCAAATAATTCTGGCTTTGATGAAACCCAGTAACTGGTTAAATGCTTTCAAAGTAACAGGAGAAATAGATATGAATATGAAATCTATTAATAAAAATAAAAAGCAGTTAAACTTTATTTCTCCCATTATACATTTGCTTGAAATAGTAACTTTATATTAGTTTTCAAGTTGATATGTATGGTGAGGTTAACAATGTTTTCCTTAATTTTAATACAGATAAAAAGTTTTAATTGTCATCACTGGACCGGTTTGTTTATTAAAAACATAATAAATCTAAACTGCAAAGTAAATTATATGTAAACTATTGACAGAAAAGACTTTGCCAAATTAAAACGGTGAATAATTCTATAATTATTTTACTTATGATATGAATTCAGACTCATAGGATCTTAAACTGTAACTCTGCTCTACCTGGTTTGGAATAATGCACATTTGAACAGAATTATACTCATCAAGTATCAAATCATACTCATAAACAATAAAGAAGTGTTCATAGCTTAGGGGAAACTTCTTTCAGAGGGAATAAAGTAGGATACAGATTGCTTTTGTACCATGGTATTGTGCCAAAGAAAAGCTTACTAAACAAACCAGAGATTGGTGGAACCTGCACACTCTTTCAAAGTCAAAATAAGTTTAACAATAGAATTTCGACCTTGAGTTTTGTGCTGCATTTTTGCATAGATATATGAAATTTTTCATCGTCATCATTACATATTATATTGTATGCATACAACTAATAATGATAACTGTTTTGGAAACAGGCAATTATCTCACACATATTTAAGGTTATATTTTAACTATGTACTTAAATATTGCCCATTCTAGTAACTCTGACAGCATGTATGTACCAAATGAACTCTAGCTCAGTTCTCAGTAAGTGTCCAAGTGTTTGCAGTATTAGGGCTTAGACTTTTTTCTTTAGAATAATATTTCTATCTTTTTTCTTCATTTTAATAATCTTCTGAGAAACAAGCAGTATGACCTATAACAATAGCCTTTATTTGCAAAAATAGTCTATATTTTCCAAATACATAGATGAATTGTTTTAAGACACATAGTAAGTATTTTCCCTCTACTTAGGAGAAAATTCTATATAAAATGTGGTTGTGAAGCAAAGTTTTGAAATAAATCTAATAATGGTTTTATAAATATAAATTTAATTTAATAATGTCCTTTCCATATGATTTTAGCTTACATATTTTCAACCAGTAACAAATATCAAGACCTTTAGAGAAGGATAAATAATGGTACTGTGACTTTTAAAAACATTTATGCATACTCATAGACAGTAGCCCTAGAATACGTATGACTGAAAAGAATACACTATGTATTATACTATACGTATTGTATAAAAGTCATGATCTTTTTTGGGAATATTGCAGATGTTGTTTACTTCATAGGGGAAGTTATGCTTCAAGAGTTAGAGCTTTTGGATTTTAAGCCTATAGGTTTTGAACTGCAAAAAGTGCTACAAGTTATCAAAGGATAATATAAATACTCTTTCACTGATTCCTCCCAGAAATGTTTTTAGAAACTTTGGGATATTTTTTAACTTAGATAAAATACTGTTATGACCTTTTCCAATCTCTTCCTACTACAAAGGAAGATGATCTATGATGGAAGCCCTAATATGGTCTGGAAGAAAGCCTCCAGTATGTTTGAGTGATAATCAGAAAACAGAACAAGGTTAATTTCTCGATAAAGTTGAGGGATTTCTCATCTGAAGTTTTTATGCCAGTTTTCATACTGTGGAATTAAGTATTGTTATGTTTGTATTTGCAGTATATTACAACTACCTATAACAACACATAGTACAAAACCTCTCGGTGCTAGTAGGCATACTCAGCTGTTGGAGCACAAATCCAGATGTTCAGGAAGAAATCATGAAAACATCCTGCTGGAGGACTAGCACTCTAATGAGGTCTTGTACCTCTGTATCATCTGCAGGCACTCACCTCCTTCATGAGAGGTACCTGTGCTAAAGCTCGCTTCACTTTTGTCATTGTAGAAAGAGTCTGGGGAGCAGATGCTATTGAGGGTCTTCATTTTAAGCAATCTATGCAGCAACTAATACTGGAACAGGGAAACCAAGAGGTTTTCTCAGGTAGTTCTTTTGCCTGTCAACAGGATCACCGTCATGAGTACCTCTCTTGAAGCATGTTAACTAGCCCTGTTCCAGATGTCTCCCAGGGTTCGGAGCTGATGCATCCATGTTAAAATAAAACATGGAATAAAACTTCTAGTGTGTTAACTACTTCAGCAGCTGCTCTTCCTCACAAAAACAAGTGCAAGAGACGACTGAGTGAAACTGACAAGAATTACCTCAAGATCTCACAGCTGCATGTTTACTTGTTCACTAGTACTTTTTCCAGAGGCTTAGGAGATAACCTGTGTGTATTGGCCTGGGACCAATCACAGGCATGCAGAGGGCATGTCAACTGATACTGTTTCTGGTGCAAGACAGTATAAAAAATTATTCTATTTGCTGTTGCTGCAGCTCCAGGGACATTTCAGAAAAAATAGGACTCTTTAAAGGTTTATGTTGTATTTCTTTTTCTAGCTATTTGAGAAATGAAACCCTGACTTAAAGTTTTTCTTGATCACAGTATTTATAGTGAAACCAGTTATACTTGCTGCCTGTTAAAAACCTTCTGATTGAATAATTCAACAGAAGTTACAAACAGCAATGCCTATCTTGACTTCTACATGCATTGTGAAAATCAGACTGGAAAATTCCCATTTAAGGAGATTATACTTTCCCCTTATTAGTGGGTAATACTGGAATCAAGACCTGTGTGACATAATTATTTTTTGGCACAGAAAGCTAAAAAAGTAGCAACAAACAAAATAAGTATTCTGATATTTTAAAATACCAGAAAGAAAAAAAAAATCAATCTTCATGTTCCAGTCATGAAATCTTTTTACTCACTCATATCTTACCATAAACTGCTTCATTGATTCTAGTTGTTGCTGTTGGTCTTTGTGAAATGTTTTCTAGAAACGCAGTACTTGAAGAATTAAACAATATTATAAACCATGTATCTATATTTGTTTAAAAAGATTTTCTCTAAGAGGATTGTATTGAAATATAGCAAGCCTTTGAACACATTGATTAAGACCAGTGTCTATAGTAGCTGGCTAACATTCTAACAATGACAAACTGATCCTTTTCTCCCCCTCATAAAATTTTTCTTCTAATACTTGCTAATACATCCTATTATGGTTATAAGCACAGATACAGATTTGTCCTTAAATTACCAAATGAGGATCCTACACTTAGAAGTAGTGCAGACAGCCTGGCATCACCTGTTTCAACCATGTTCAGAGATTCCAAAATAATTTTTAATCTACTCTGCTTATTAATGTAATAAAAATAAACTCACAGAATTAAATCATTACAAGACTTGCTGTGTTCTTTTCTAATATCTAATGTGCATGTATTTGCAAGGAGTCAGTGACTTTGGTGCTAGATATAATGTCAGTTCTTACTATTCTCCAAGATAAGCAGAGATCAGCACATCTGGTTTTGGGGCACAGTACGTATCTAAATATTTCCTTCAGTTTGGAGCAATTACCAAATCTTCTTTTAGTCAGAAAGTTGGCTGTAATATTCAGCAAAGAAATATGAACACCCACCTGACAGATATTCCCTCCTCATCTTGAAGACTCTTCTATAATCGATACCAGTAAACTAAAAGAAGCATCCTCAGTCACTTGTGTAGGAGCTATGTGGAATGATTGTTATGATAAGCATTCAGTCTTTGTAATTTTACAAAGCATTCTTCATATTAAAATTACTTATCACAAGCTATTATAAACTATTATAAAACTGACACTTTTTAATATTATCTTTACTTCTGCTTCACTCCTGTAAATGAACAATATGACAAATTTCAGACTGCAGTGACCTTACGCAGAATATATAGTAGTCTCTGGGGTGGACTTCCATTAGTCGTCAAAGGTTTTTCACCTGACTCATAGATTTCCTGTAAATGACATTAAACATGTGTCATTTGAACTTAAAATGTTTGACATTGATAATACAAAACAGCATTTTGTAAGAGAAAATAAGAATGGAATTAAATTTGCTGACATATTAGTTCTATTTCTAGCTTTCCAATGCCATTTTGTCTTGAAAAGTGGAATAAAAGCAAGCAAAACTTTTGCAAGGATAAAGCATAAGTTCTCATCATGGGTACTAAAACAATACACCTGTTCTTGGCCATTACATAGATAAATGGAGGTGCAAAATCTGCAGAAGTTACAATCCACTCAGAAATATTGAAACTCAAAGGTTAGGCTGTATACAGAGAAATTACTAGTTTTATCAAAAAGCACACAAGTCTCATATTTCTTGAAGCATATTGGTTGTAAGTATATTTTATGCCCAAATATTAAAATAGCACTCTAATAATATTTGCATGCTTTTTTCTTAGTGAACATAGGTAGCAAAAAATGCCAATTAGACCCATGCTTCAAAATGAAGGCATTGATGTTTACAATATACTTACCTCTTATGTAGCCCAACATAAGATGAATTTAAGGCCATGCATTATGTTGTCTATCTGAATTTCTTCCTCAGCTTTTGTCACTCTATTTTTATTTTTTCTGTGTTTTTTAAAGATATTTTATCTCCAAAACCAGTGATGTAATTAAAGGCAACATTTTTTTATGTTTTCCTGTGTGACAATCTAGGTCCTTTATTGTCCATAATATTTTGTAGATCAAAAAATGGACCAAAAGAAATTCATAACAGGTCCTGATCTTTCTTTTTTGCAGCATAAGCTCTCAATAGCAAAATGAGTTTCTATTCAAATGTCAGGATTTCAAGATCTGCAGGCACAAGGAATTTGAAGATTCAGAAGCACCTGGATTACCCAAGCCAAGTAAAGTAGCATATAAAAACCTGTGCTGAGAAAAGCTGCATAGAACAGTTGTATTTGACATGGTCAAGTCAAATAACTCCTCTTACTTTAGTATGAGATTTAGCAAGTCATGAAATTTAAAAAAATTAACAAAGCGTATGGATTTGTTTTTTGTCAGTGCACTAAATCATTGCAGAAGCCAAGTAAAAGAATAGACAGTAAAAAGGGGGAATTTCTCTCATATAAACAAAGTTGCTAGCACTGCTTCCACTGCTGTGGAAGGAATAAAGCCACAAAAAAATAAAAAAAATAAAGAAGTAATTTATTTGTAAAGCCAAGATTAGTTGATTTAGGCTACATTCATCTGCTGCATTCAACAATATATTTCAATTAAATTTTACTTTTTGAGTATGTTACATTATTGTTTTAAACAGCCTTGCATTGTTATGCTTTTAAATCTGACAGATCTTCTTTCTAAAAGATTTTATGAAGCAGTCGTCCCAATTTTTTCTCCATCCCATCCTCCGTTTTTCATAGTAAGTCAGTTTGCTCAGTTGTTTTTAAATTTTCATGTTCTAAATAAGCATTTTCATTTCTAGTCATTGCTGTCATGAAGATATGGGGACTGCTGACAAAATATCCTTGTCATTTCTGATCTTTTTTGGGGTTGTTTTTGTTGTGAGTGCAGGAAAAACCTAGAGATCAGATGGGCAGAACTATTTGCAAACAACAAATGTCCATGAAAAAGTCCCCAGGTCTTAATGCTTTAAAGAAACATTCTCCATTTTCATTACATATTGTGTTATCACAAGGTTGAAGCTAGCTAACACTTTAGCTGATAAGTGATACATGCTGATTCTTTGTATATTCTCAAACTTCCATAAGTAAACTGTTGTTTGTTTTCTTTTTATTAAGCTAATTGATATTAAATTAGGACTCTTTACCATGTTTGCATATATGAACACATTGACACAGATTGAAAGAAACAACAGATGAAGAAGTAATGAAAGGAAATTCCACAGGCTGAGATGCAATGCTGAGTGCTCAGGGGGTATATCTTTCTGATCTGAGTATCTGCATAGACAGAAGACCTTTTACAGTTCCCCAAGTAGTTTATGGCTACATTCTCAAGTTGCTAAAACACATGAGGAAGAAATTCAGGCTGAAAAGTTAAATAGCGGTTCACTAAAACTGGATGAAGAAAGAAAGCAAGTAAATACAGCCCATAAATGCCAGCAGTTTAACATTTATGCCCTTTACCTGAGGAAATGTGAAATGTGTCTGAAAAACTATGATGCACAAAGAGGGTGGGTGATACATTTCTTGGCCATTTTATCAGGAATACTCTGCTGGTGGGCATGGGGCAGAGAGGTATTCCCTCAATCCTGATTACTTCTTACCCTCCTGTGATGTTGCCACAAATAGCCTACCTGTCTTCATCTAGCTTAAGGTCTGGGGTGGCACACAGAAACAGCAGAATCAAAATAGCTGGTGAGACAGACGTGACTCTTCCATAGGGCTCACACTCTGCGCTAGGGTTTCCTTTTGTTATGGGCTGATCTGCTACATATTTCAGGGCCCCTCCTCTGCTTCGCATTTGGATGAATGAGTTTTCTGAAAACATACTAATTGCACAGTTGTCAGTCTCTTTTATGAGCTCAGCTGCAGTACTATCTCTGTCAAGGGCCTCTTGTAGATGAAAATCTTCAATATTTTTTCTCTCCCCATTGTAGTCTTAATTTCTGCACCACAAGAGTTGAAGGCCTCTCTACTCACAGCAATAAGTCATTAGCCTCAATCTTGAATTGTCCCCAAATGCTTATAACTTATTTTCCTTTCTCCCCAGTATTTCTTAAAACCTTCTGGTGCAGTTAGCACTTTGCCATCTGCTGCCTTCATTACACTGCAGTAGGGAATGACTGGTCTGAGTGGTGTTTTCTGAACTGTGATGAAAAGTGTGTCTGTGTTCCCATTTCTTGCTGTGCTATGCTAGCATACTATGTTCGATCTGCTGATCTATTATTGTCTGTCTTCAGCCACTGAATGCAGCATCTTTCAGGCTAGACACTTGCAGTTTAAGTCTACTTATCTCATTGTCCCTTCTCCACTAATTCCTTCCACCTCCCTTTTCCTCTCACCACTGAGTAATAACTCACTTCATCTCTACCTATTGCTTCCACTCTCCATAGTTTATTTATTGTGTTTTTCATGGTGTCTAGGGTGACATATTTTGCTCCAGTCCAGTACTTATTAGCATCCTGTCAAAAAGCGATTACCTTTACACCCTCTTCTCAACTTCAACACTGATACAGAGGTGTGGAAAGACTATGACCTGGCAGCTGTGAAGGGGTATTGGCTGTCTCTGTCTCAGTACAAAAGGAGATTCTGTACCAACTTTTTCTAGGTAATTCAGAGAAAAATGCAGGAATGAGTGAAAATTATAAATACATTGTATTAATGCAGATAGTTTCAAAACAATTGTGTCTTCCTCTGTAATCTAAGCCTGTGATATATTATTTCTCAAGAAGGGGTAAATTTTGACTCATTTTCTTGCTGAAGCCTGAGTTTCATTTCCAATTACTTGAAGCGGGTGGGAATCATCCAGTTAAATAGAGTTCAGCCTGGACCAGAGTAGCATTGATTTCTATACATTATGCTGGAACAAGGAAGCATCTGTGAGTCAGTCCTGGCTGGTCTGACCCCATTTACATCCTAGCATTGGCTGTGTTGGGGTTAGCCTATCAATGCTTGGCTAATCTGAGACTATCTCTGTACTCCAGGCTTTTACTGTGCCTGAGAAATCCTAAATCTGATTCCTGACTTTATCGCTCTCTTTGTATGTGAACGTGAGAAAGATTGTCTATGTGTGGGCCTATTCTTCCACCTGTAAGAAAGACATTATAGTTCCTCTGCTACGGAGCACACTTTTGTGCATGCTGTAAAGTTTCCAAGAACTCATCTACAAGGCTCTGAGAAAGATCACATTACATTGGAATAATCACACTGAATTAATGTGCTATACTGGTGGAACAGAGAGCAGTTCAGGCTTTAACCTTTTGCTGGTACAATCCTTCCGTATGTAAGTACCACCAGTGATCTAATAATAAACTCATTTACACTTGGCAGAGATACAGGTGGGCGCCGTGAGGGCATACTTGTGTATAAAGTTTAGGACAAACTTCAGAGTTTCTCTCATCTGGTGACTTTCTTACTATTGAAAATACTTCTGCAATGGTCAAAGTGTAGAGGAAAATTACTTTTAAATTATGAATTAGAGTTTTGGTAATATTTTAATTTTTTTAATGGAAGTGAAAAAGCTTTTTATGTGAGACATATTCGTAACTGGACAGCCTGTGAAATGTGGAAGTAGGCTGTATTATGCAGTCAGTTAGCTTGTTAGTTTTCTGATGCTGTAATAAGAATGACAAATTTTGTTAGCTCCCCACAAAGCACAGTGAATTCCATTCATCTGTCATTCAGGTGCAGCCTTAGAACAGAAGGCTATCATCAGAAAATTCTCCCCACATTGTTTAATCAATGGGTATAATAAGGCATGTACAAATAATGTTTCTTGTGAAGTCTATTAAGATTTTCAGAAAAAAAAAAAAGAAACTGAATGTGTCTTTTGAGCAACTCTGCTGACTTCTGCTACTAAACCTAGCTCTAACAGTTTTTTCAGACATTTGTGAAATCTTATAACTGTCATCCTATTGAGGATTACAAATTTTGCAAAGCTATGTTTCTTGAACTTAGCAAGTATTGCCTTCTTAGCACTGTTTGCAAGCAGTGATAGATTCTGTTTTAAATCTCTCCAGGAGTGTGTCAGAAACAAGTCTAAGATACTTTACCTGTACACAGAAGGCTTGTCTTGTTAATAGAAGCTCCTGGTAAACTAAAACTGAAATTGGAAGCACTTTGTTTCCCAAAGAGCCAACAAGAAAGTAGTTAACTTCAGACAACATTGCTATAGGGCAGGCCAAATTTGAAAACACAAATATGAAGTTTGGTTCTGCTGTAAAGAGTGGTTTTGTTACATAAATGACAGTAATAGGTGTTCAGTTTCTCACAGCAGCATGGTCTGTAGCCTTAGTGCTTGTGTGTGATATTCTTCCAGTTATGGCTATGTCAGTGCTGAAGGTATTGCAAAAGGGAGATGTTAGCAACCACTGAGTAGGTGTGGAATCTGAGGAATGACTAACCTAGGTCTGGAATATTTATTCTTTTTCTTTTCTGAAAATTTGGAATATGATTTTGCTCATCTTATTTAATCTGCCTATGAGACCATAAGTTAGTTTATATTTAAAAAACCTGATAATCATAGAATCATAAAATGGCTTGTGTTGGAAGGGACCTTAAAGCCCATTTGGTTCCAACTTCCCTGCCATGAGCAGAGGCACCTTCCACTAAACCAGGTTGCTGAAGGCCTCATCCAACCTGGCCTTGAACACTGCCAGGGATAGGGCAGCCACAACTTCTCTGTGCAATCTGCTCCAGTGCTCACCACCCTCATCATGAAGATTATTTTCCTAATAATTCCTTCCTAATATAGGTCTTCCTAATGACCTTTTATGTCATAAAACATTAAGCCTTTAATTATGCAGATAAAAACCTTTTTATGCTTAAAAAAGAAGGCGCCCAAACTTGAACTGAAACCCAGTTTTTCTTCCAATAGTTGGATCTGTTTATTAATTGTATGGTTATTTTTTTTATAAGATTGTCTTTCTGTTTGAAATTTTAATTTGTCCTCAGAGAACCATATTTTTACCACTATATTAATAATATCTTTAGTAGTAGCAGCAGTAGTAGTAGTGCTGATGATAAGATCACCCTAGAAGAGGAAAGGCTTAAAATCAAGAAAAAAGAGTAAATTTATCTACATAAAAAATAAAATTTGAATTATATATATTTTGGGTAGCAGACATATGTTACCTAATCTGGAAAAAAAAAGAAGTTATACTTGACAATGATTGATCAGAAACTTGATGTCTTAAGAAGATGTAATTCAAATAACAGCACAGGAAAGGAAANATCAAGAAAAAAGAGTAAATTTATCTACATAAAAAATAAAATTTGAATTATATATATTTTGGGTAGCAGACATATGTTACCTAATCTGGAAAAAAAAAAGAAGTTATACTTGACAATGATTGATCAGAAACTTGATGTCTTAAGAAGATGTAATTCAAATAACAGCAAAGGAAAGGAAAACATTTTTTCATTGTTACCTCAAATTTATGAAAGAATTTGCAGAATTGTGAAATTCACTATTATTTGGTTATCCTTAGTAGAGAAAAAAAACCCATAGTTTAGCAAGATACTGCTGAGGCATAAAATGCCAGCCACCCCAGCAAGAAAATGAAGACAGACTGTTTAATTTCATTTGGAACAGAACAGAGTCTTGTCCTGTTATTGGCAAGTGTAAGGTCTTGATTTACCTTTCCTTCTTCCTCAGGAAGAGTCTCTGTTTTCTGATAATATGACTGAGCTCATTTGTCACTTCTCTTCACCGGGCAATAATTTGTTTCCCTTTTCCTTTTTTAGTCATTCAGGAAAAGGAATCACCTTTGAGATCTCTAGCCCTCATTCAGACTTCGACTAAATTATACTCAAGTTTGAGATACTGCTTGCTTAAAGGCAGAATCAATGGGTACAAGAACATCCTGATTCTTTAAAACTGAGGCAATATACTGTGACACTGGGAAGGAAAAGCTTTCCATTTACCTCTGGTATATTAACATGTTAAAAAAAAAAAATCAGGTTTTATTAATAAATAAAAATAAAGTAGTTTTAAGGGAACGCAGAATGCTATCAGGGAGAAAAGCTTTTCACTTCAGTCTGGGAATTTATGTTACATTTCTTTTACTGGAAATTGCCATCTTTTTCCAAATAAAATCTTCTGTGGCAACACAGTTGTTTCTCACAAGATAATAATAGTAGTAATAATAATTAAACCCTTCATAGGAGTCTTGTTATCCTAATAATTATCCAAGTGCTCAGTTATAACTTGAAATAAGTATTTCAATAGTTCTGTTTCAGATGACTACACTGAAAATACTGTGATAAAACATTGTGGGTTTGTATGATGATTATTGAAATTCAACAATTCTTATAATTTTGTTCATCACTGTCAAAGAACTTACCCCTTCCACTCTTCTGATTCAAGCAAAATATCATAAAAACAGCATTTGGCATGGAAGATTTATTCTTTGTTTTGATAAGCTCTGCTATTACTTATTAAAATACTAGCAATTTTTGTGCAGTAGAAAGAACACACTAAGAATAATGGAGCACATGGAAGCCACTACAGACCCAGGAACTCCCTGTCATGCATTGTCAGAGACTGGAAGAAAGATCCAGAAAAAGTTGTTACAGTGTTCACTCTCGTCTTGCTACTTGCTGTAGGCATCTGCTTTTGAACATTGTTAAAAAGATACTGAGTTACTCAGCCCTTCAGTCTAACCAGCCCTCATTCTTGTGTTTTGTAACACTTTTACCACAGTGCACACCCTGGCATTATTATGAATTACTTTTATTTCTCAATAAACTTTTACAATCCTTGCATATGTTTCTTTGTCTTCATTAATCCACTTTTTCCTTAAATATCAGATATTAAGCACTGAACTAAACACTATGAAAAGTGAAGTATTAGCCATTGGATCCTTCATCAAGAAGGTGAGGTTGCGTGGCATTTTCTTTTCTTTTAAACCAATGAATTCATTGTGTTGTACAGCAAATAAGAATGCGGTCTTCTATTTCCACATGGAATTGAGACTGCTTAATAAATGTATTTTCAGTTTGGCTCTTAACATAGCAACTTACGAATCGTAGTTTTAGTAAATGCCTAGGGGTGGCAAGATTACACACAAAACATCAAATAACACAAGGCAGGGTCAGGAGCTAGCAGGTATATGAAAGAGAGTTGTTCCCCACTGATGCCAATTATATAAGCAAGAAAGTTGCTCCTATCCTCATTTTAATGCCACTTGAGCATCAGTGCCATCTTCCTTGATGCTGTCTACTAAGAAAAGTCAGAAGTGACAGCAGTGATTTCATGTATTTTTCCTCTGACTGTTACATTTCACATGCTGCTGATTAATTAGAGAATTAGAATCAGTATAGACATTTTTATATTAACTAAAACATTTCCAAATTTCAATGACATCAAACCACTGGCATAGGTGCAGAGTATTCTTGTCTGTCTGCTGAATGTCACAGTAAAAGAGATATAATTTCAGCATCAGTCATTGGTGAGAAAAGGGTCTGATCTTCACAAATCTTAACAAATCAGAAAGCTATTTTTTTTTGCATTTTTGAGCCTCTGTGAATTTATTCTCAGTTTATTTCACCCTTTCCCATACCACACTAAGTGCTGTTTTTTAACCAAAGTATTATTTGTCAAAAAAAAAAGAAAAAAAAAAGAAAAAAATTTTTAAATAAGAAGACTGGATTATTTTATTATACATTATGGCATGAGGCTCAACAAGTGCTAGGTCCTACATCTGGGCTACAACAACAGCATGCTTGGGGAAGAAAGGTTGGAAAGCTACTTGGCGGAAAAGGATCAGGGGGTGCTGATTGATGAAGCACATGAACCAGCTTGTGCCCAGGCAGTCAAGGCCAGCAGCATCCTGGCCTGTATCAGCAATAGCACGGCCAGCAGGGCCAGGGCAGTGATCATCCCCCTTGTACTGCACTGGTGAGGTCGTATCTCGAATCCTGTGTTCAGTTCTGGGTCCCTCACTACAACACAGACATTGAGGTGCACAGGCAATAAAGCTGGTGAAGGGCCTGGAACACAAGTTGATTTGGAGAAAACTCCAGGAACAAACTTGCCAACAACGTTTTCAAGCTGACAAGCAGGTACTCTTTATTGCGGTGCCGGGAGACACGGGGAATGACTCCTCCTAACATGTGTCCCCATATTGCTACATAAGCCGTCCTTATATAGCCCCTGGGCATACATACATATTCATGAGGCTATGTATGGATTACATCATTTTCCAGAAAGCTCCCCGCATGCGTACAGAATTGTGGTAGGGGTTTCTGAGGGTCCTTTACTTCTTCCAACAATCTTCATCACTCCTGGCAGCCTTTGAAGCACGTGCAGTAGATGTTTATGCCAGTCTAATTGGTTTGTTAGCACCAGAGACTTAATAATCCTCCTATCCTCCTACTTATCAAAGTCTAATGAGGAGCAGCTGATGCAACTGGGGTATTCAGTCTGGAGAAAGCTCAGGGGAGACCTTGGAGAAAGCTCAGGAGGGAACCGTACCACTCTCTACAACTACCTGAAAGAAGGTTGCAGTGAGGTGGTGATCAGTCTCTTCTTCCAAGTAACGAGTGGTAGGAGAAGAGGAAATGGCCTCAAGCTGTGTAAGGGAGGTTTAGACTGAATATTAGGAAACATTTCTTCACAGAGAGGATGATCAGGCATTGGAACAAGCTGCCCAGAGAAATGGTGGAGCCACCATCCATGGAAGTGTTCAAAAACCATGTACATGGGACCGTCAGTAATATTATTTACTGGTGGTCTTCACAGTCCTGGTGTAATGGTTGGACTTGATAATCTTAAAGGTCTTTTTAGACTTCTTAATTCTTTGATTCTGTGATTCTGTGAGTCATATTCAGAAATATCAGGAGGGTTTTCTAGGACAGGACTATTGAATTTTATTACTTAAATGCGACTAGAATTTAAAGCCAAACCAATATACCAAATCAAGTCTGTAACCTCTACATTAGCATCTCTCTCCTCAGTTTATGCACCACGCCATTCTGTAGCACAATAAAAGTAGAATTCTGCCAATATAAATTATGATAAATATGAGAAAAACCGGTTTGTGTTTGTGGTTTGTTTTCTTTTTTTTCTTAATCCAGAGGACTAATCCCTAATTTCAGCACAATTAAATTAAAGGCCTTTTTTTTTTTTTTTTTTTTTTTTTTACCCAAAGAGAAGCCATTTTTTTCTTTTCCTTCCTATTCCTTCCATATGCTTTTGTTGCAAAGTGTT
>NDXB01020909.1:47487-97481 GCA_002631895.1 Agapornis roseicollis | reverse complement strand
TATTGGTGGTAGCAGCAGTGGTTTGCCTTACACCTTAGTTCCTGGGCTGTTCTTACCTCAACCGTGGCAGTTACACTCCTTCAGTTTTCCTCTCCATCTCTTCAGGAGCAGGAGGAGGAAGGGGGGGAGTGAGCGGCTGTGGGGGTTTTCTGAATTGCTGACTGCACTTAAACCACGACAGGTTTCTTTGGAGCCCAACATGGGGCCAGAGGGGTTGAGATAACGACAGGTCTGACCAGAGTGTGTCTAATTGTATTTGCGATACGCAGTCATTGCTTTGGATTAACAGTCACTCGTCACGATGCTGATTTATTGGCTCTCAAAGTTGTTGTTCCTGATCTCACAGTTTCAGCATGTTGTACTGTACTTACAGCTGGTATTTGCTGTCTTAGTGTCTATCAGGTGAGGGGCTTGGGCCTGTTTCACTGTACTTTATGGTAATGGCTTATAATACAATAGAATCATTGATCATTAACCCGATCTGGCTTGCGTTCCCAGTGTGGTCACCACCTCTATACTTTGGGAGGTATATAATAGAAGTGTTTAGCAATTACGCATCTTTTTTCCCCCTCCTCAGGTGGTCAGCCCATGAGGGAGACAGTCCCATACACCCCAGTGACAAGTACAGCAGCTACTCCAAGTCTGACTACAACAGATAATGCAGCTACTCCAACTCCAAGCACAGCAGCTACACCAGCCCGTGACAAGCACAGCAGCATCATTTGAGGGTTCTGAAGGTTTTGAATGGCCTTTGGGTACCCTTGGGACCCGCCTGCTGATTGTGATGGGGATCGGCATGTTGGCACACCTACAGAGTGTGTTCTACCCACAACCATTTTGTCTGATCTCGAAAGTCAAGTGGAGTCACGTTTGGGTCTTGTCTAGGGTTAGACAATGACATAGGAGGACCAGGAGATTTTCCCCAAGACTGGACACTCATGAGTGGCAGTGTGTGGGACAGTATGGGCAAATACCTAGTTCACTGGGCCCCTCAGTGTTTTGGAAGCATCAGAGATGGAAAGCAGCTGTATGGAGTCCCCAACAACAAGTTGTAGAAACTGCTGAAGGGAAGGGTGAATTATTTTGAGCCTGGTGGGCCCCCGACACTTGAGGCCACCAGAGCAGAGATGCAACATAGAGATGGACTCATGATCGAGGGGTGGACTTAGCAATGGACACTATGGCCTAGTTTATTCACGAGTGTGAACACTGCACACAGCCTCTCCTGCTCTGAAAGACTGTTACAAGAGATGGAGCTGGATGGACTCAGCAGCTTTATAGGGATTGGTCCATGCACTAAGGAATGATCTCTCTCTCTCTCTCTCTCTCTCTCTAGGGATGTATATATATGTATATATATATATGATGGTATATTGAAAATGTGGGATCTGAGCATGACATGAATGGTATGAATGAGGAGCGGATACTATCCTGGGTTCAGCAGCAGCAACCATTTTCCTGTGTCTTAGCTGGTGCAGTGCTGTGGTTTTGATTTTTGGCCTGGGAACAGCACTGATAACAACGAGGTTTTTAGTTGCTGCTCAGTAATGTTAACTCTGACCAAGGACTTTGAGTCTTGTGCTCTGCCAGGAAGGGAAGCAGGAGGAAGCAGGGACAGGACACCTGACCCAAACTAGCCAGAGGTATTCCATACCACAGCACGTCATGGCCAGTATAGAAGCTGGGGGCAGTTACCTGGAAGGGTGAGATCACTGCTTGGTCAGGCTGGGTATCGGTCGGTGGACTTAAACTATGCCAATGGCCTTTGCCCACAGCAAGGGGGTTGAAACTAGATGATCTTTAAAGTTCCTTCCAACCCAAACCAGTCTGGGTCTGTGATTCTCTGCCCCATCCAATCACACTGCACCCCCCCACATACACCTCTTCCATGGCATCTTGGCCATAAAGGTGAACGGCAATCCCACTCACCCGCAACCTACCCTGAGAAACGGGGCTTGATCCAGAAGGGATTCTTGGTCACCTGAAAGGGAGAAGGCAAATCTGGCTCCAGAGGGTTCCACTGTTCACACCTCCCTGAAGCCCTCAGCAGGGCACACGCGCGCACGTGCACGCACACACGTGCACACGCGCGCACACACATGCATACACACGCGCACACACGCGCACACACACGTGCACACACGCGCACACACATGCATACACACGCGCACACACGCGCACACACGCGCACACACATGCATACACACGCGCACACACATGCATACACACGCGCACACACGCACACACGCTGCTTCAGCAGATTTCTTTTTTTCTTAGCAAAAAAATAAAAATTTATTGTCATCTAAAAAAAAAAACCAACAGAACCCCCAAACCAACCGAAACCCATCCTGCCCTTGGAAACTGTGACACAGATCGAGTTCTTTCCAGCCCCACATGCAAATTCACTCTGCCAAGAAAAAGAGTCTAAACCGGGTATCCGACAGCCAAAACACGTATTTACAGAGTACGAGAGAACAACAGCTGAAATCACAGTTCTATACATGGAATCAACAACACATTTTACACAGCACCGATCACCATTCTGCCAACTTCTACACAGACTAGGGGCGCTTCTGCCCAGAGCCCTTCCCTCCTGGGATGAGCCCGGTCAAGAATTGCCACCAGAAATACTGCAGTGTGTATTATTATTACTTTTTTAAACGCATACTGTATTTATCTTGTTTTAACATTGGAAGCTATGGAGTGGGGAAGCCCCAGAAATCTCCCTGGCGCAGTCACTAGTCTGCAGGAATACTTCACCTTTAAAACACCGGGTTTTACATCAGTAACGTGTATTCTGTGGCCATCACTCCAAGGATTATTCTAATTCTGGAGGAAAACACTGGTAATATTCTTCCTTCTCAGATGAGGAAAAAGAGAGGAGGCTGGTGGAAGAGCAATGAATTACTGAGCCTGTCCAGCATTACACACCTCCTCAAAAGGTAAAGGCTTCTCTTCACTGTCTCAGCTGCACAAGGCTTGCAGATGGCTCAAGTTCAGCTTCAGAGATGTACAGAAAGTGTAAAACCCTGCAGCAGGGGACTGGTTACAGCAACCCCCTTCAGGGGGAAAACATGCTCCAGCTCCAAGACCTTCCCTGGTCCCTCCTGTGCCACTCTGCCCTGGCCACAGCTGGCAGATGGCTACAGCATCTAGGCCAGAGGTGACCTAAAAGCAGTCCTGTTAGTCCAAAGCACTGACAAAATTCTTCAGCTCCTGGCTGTCGCCTTGCTTTTTGATGTCCACACACCCAGGGTAGTGTTGGCTTAAGCCACCTGCTTCTATGTTCTTTTTTCATAATAATGTACAAGTTTGATGTTTAAAACACTGTGGTTTCACAACACAATTAAGAATCTCTTCCCCCAGCTCTTAAGTCAGACTAATAGTGCATCCAACTTGCACAACTGGTCACTGAGGTCAACACTTCTGAAGCTCCCAAGAATGTGGGGATGAAAATCCCATTATCCATAAGGAGTCTGTGTGAAGAAGCAGTGCCCAGACATAGTCATGGCTGGTCACCAATAGTCAGCTGGGCTGCTCAGCAAAAGCTTTGTGGACCAAAACTTTGTTGTTAAGCATGGCCAGAAAAGCCCTCTTAATTTTGTGTCCTGTAAAAGGGAGCTCCTGCTTCAAAAGGAAGCTTGACAGTACATTACATGGGCACATCACCACAGACTCTTAAAGACTTAAAAGCAGTGCCTGTGATTTCGGCCCATCCCTCCTGCCCAGGGCAGGCAGGAACCACGTGGGAGAGGGTCAGGAATGCTGCCCCTGCCCCTTGCTCTCCCCTCCCTTGGTTACAAAATTGTCATGGAAATGGCCCCTCTAAAATATCCACAAAATATGCAAGGATGAAAGTTCTCTTTTCCATCTGGCGCTTAAGAAAATAATTCACATTTCAGATTTATATTTTTTTAAAAGCAGCAGAGAAATTGATAGAAACCTCAATTTAGGATGTGTTTCTTGAAGAACCAAAGGAAAGTGAGAAACAGCATATGTGCTTGTGCAAAGAGTGTGCTGAGATACAATGGGGTGGGAGCAAGGGAAGAGGTTGGTGCTAATTCCTTCAGGCTTTTTAGCCATGAGTGCAGCGCGGCAATGGAAAGTTTAGTTTTGAATTCTTTGGTCCTTCACTGTAAGTTTAAACCAGAGAAACGCTTTTACTCAAATGGGAAACACATGATTTCTCTGGCCTGGATTTTATCTTGTACTCCCCTGCCTAAGCAATATGCCCTATGGAAACAGGGGGAAAAATACCTCTTTTCCCCCTAGACACGGTAGCCTGCAGCACACCAGGACTTGGAGTCCTGCTGAGACATCTGAAAGTTTCATCTGAAAAGAAGGGACAAAGGGAAGAGGCCCAGTGCAAGTCAGATGCAGTCATGCAGGTGGGTGCTGGACAGTTCTACCCAGGGTAGTGTTGTCTTAAGCCAGAAGAAGAGGGATAGCCAAAGGCAGCATCACCCTGAAGAGTCCCACAGGGAGGCAGGCGAGCAGAAAACCCACCATGCTAATACAAAGTACTACAAACCAACAGCCAAGAGGCTGAGCTGTTCTGGTTCTTATAAATATTAAAGACCCGATTGAAGACTTTATTTCCTATGATTTAAGTTAGTTACAAAAATTATAGTAAATTCTTAACTGGGCTTTTTCCTCCTCTCCCCACTTCTTCCAGGCCCCCTCTTTTTATTTTTTTTCCTAAGAAATGCTCACATATTTTCATTAAAGGTCTCTCAAGATCAGACCAAGGCAGATGCACTGCCCCATGGCACAGACATTCAAAGGCTATAACCAAACAACATAGCCACAATAGTCACTCAACAGTGTCTCTCCATAAAAAAAATAATTAAAAAAAGAACTGATGCTAGTTACAATAAAATACACATGGAAAAAAAAAAAAAGAGGCATTTTTACTAAAAAACCCAGAAACAAGTTAATGGGAAAAACATAAAAAGAACTACACAGAGCTGCACTTAGAGATCATCTGGGAATGCATATGAACCCTTTCCATGTAAAGGAAAGGTGGAATTATGGAAGCAAACCTAATTATGCCTTTGCATTAAATATGAAGTTTTCTGAGAGGCTCCAGTAAAAATTCTGTTTTCCTACAACAGTGGGAACAGTGGAGGTTCCAGTGCTTTTCCAGGCCAGGGAGGGGTAGCACAGGCAGCATCTCTGTGCAAAACAGAAATGTTTCATCAACTGAATGGCCTTTTGGTTGAGATCCCAGCAGGTTACTGCAATCCACCCGATGTAAAAATCCAACAGACACATGGGTGAAGGAAGTCACAGCTCAGCTACCGGACAGGTCTAAGCTGATGGCATTTCTTTGTCATGCTGGACTTTCTTTGTCACCACAGGTACACCTGATTTCTAGCATGAGGGCTTCTGGACCCAGTGGTCCAACATACCATCCTGGAGGTGCTGACACATGTAACACTGACTCTTCAACGCCATCAACGTCAGAGTGCCTGGAATTGTTTCATGCGTTTCAGCAGTGACTGTGAACCAGGTCCCTGTGGCTAAAATGAAATTCATCTGGTCTGAAACAGTAAAAAGTCTCCAGAGAACCACCAGACAAAGGGGGGCCTGCAGAGAACCAACCTCTGCACCGGTATTTCTTTCATAAAGGCCTTTAGCTGACACAAGTGCAATCATTCTAAGGCTGATCAGACTGAAACATGTCAGCTGCATCAGCAATGAACACTAGGCCACTGAATTTGGGGGCTTGGCTTGTGCTAGATCCAAAACATTTTTTTTTCTCCTCTCTTTTCTTCTTTTCATACAAATATACAAAGAGTGTAAAAAAATTTAAAAAGCGAACTTTGCTGATTAAATGACAAAGTTCCTGCACATTCAGAGCTCAGCACTGCAAGGCCCACCAGGCAGGCACCCAGCAGAGCTTCCATCAGGGAGGACAGCTTTAACCAAGCCGGGTCAGTGAAAAAGCAGGGAGACCAAGGACATGAACTAGTAACCTCAATACACCTTGATCCTCCCTGTGATTGTAACTCTTCCTCTGGAAAGCACATGGAAGCCCCTCTTGCCCACTCTAAATACTTCTGGGAATAGTCAAAAATTTGTTATCACCTAAATAGAAAAGAGGAGAAACACAGACTCTTTGCAAATGGCCCTTTGATCTGTATTAAAAACAGCTCTCAAAGTTCCTCAAGAGTTAGAATTAATGGGGCACAGGTGAGGGGCAGTTTAGATAAAGGATGTAAAATATTAAAAAGTGCTCTGCAACTAATTTTCATTTTGTGTGTGTATGTGCGTGTGCGTGCATATACATACACATTCACAAGCACGCACTTACACACACATATATACATATATATATATACACATACATATATATGTACGTATGTATAAAGTTAAAAAGTTCTACACGATATGATTAGAACAAGTGTCCTTGGAAGGTCACGACTGGAGAGGGTGGGGCCTGTTGGGATGGCAGATGGGGCACTCGCCCTCCTCGGCGCAGGTTTCACACAGCACTGCATGTTGGCACGGTAACACCACCCGGTTCTCCTCCTGGCATTTAAGGCATTTCACTGACTGCATCTGAAATACCGCCTGCAAGAGAGGGGGACAGCACAAAACACAAGCATCAAAGTCACAAAGCAGAGGGGCTGCTGTCCTGCACTATGCAGCTGGGAAACAGCAAGGAGGCAGCAGGGGAGGGACCTGCAGGTGTCCACCCATTCACCTGAACCAAAGGCGAAGCAGCACAGCACAATGTCTTTTAGGACCTTTAGGATCAACAGAATACCCTTGACTGACTTAAACTCTTGTGCTTTAGGCACAAAGATGATATAGGTGTTTTCCCATAAGCTGGCTAAACTCACTTTGGCTACATCCACATAGAATTGGTTTGACAGACTACCCTGAGAAAAGGGAAAAGCACCACAATATGTAGGAGTAGAGAGCAAATCCCTTCCAAACAAAGCCTGGCACTTACCTTATCAACTTTCTCCAGGTTTGCTCGAAGCTGTTTCTGAAGGGTGTAAAGTGAAGACAGTGAGAGTGTTTCCAGGTCAGCGAAGGAGCACAGAAACTGTGGGTCCTGGCCTGTGTGGATCCTCTCCAGCTCCTCCTGAAGTTTCTTCACTTGAAGCTCCAAGGCTTCTCTCTGCTCCCGGGCCAGTTCACATTCCATGTTAGCTGTGTTGGCACGATCATTTGCTTCCTCTGCCTCCTTTTTCCAAGCATCACAAGCCTACAAGTTCCAACAAAGAGGGTAAAAGAAGCAGTCTGAAAACTTGGTCATCCTCGAAAAGAGAATCCAAGGCAAAATAATCCATTTCACTCATCACCAGGAGTGCATTCTGTCCGAACTGCCCTGGTCCCAGATTTTGAAACATCCTTGGAGCTTTGTGCTTCAATGTTCATTCCAAATACCCCATCTGCTTGGGCTGTGGTTCTACATACTTGGCTCATATCATGAAGGGGATGAACTCTGCATATTGGCAAAACTGCCCTGGAACTAAGTCAACTGGAAGGTCTAAGAGATTGTCAAGCACCCCAGTCCATCTGTATGACACCTGGCCTTGCACTTCCAGCATCTGAATACATCAGGCACAGTGATTCAGTCCCTCTTGCCATGGGAGAGGGAAGAGTATCCGTTTATAAACCTACAGTCCTTCCCATCACCTCACTGCCTGGAAAGCTCCTGGTGAAATGCTGACACCCTTCTACTCCTTTACACTCCCTAATTTATCTTTTCAGAAATTGCTTAAGTACCTGTTTGGCTTGTTTCCAAGACTCTTCCCACTGCTTTATTGTGCCATTGGCTTCATCCAGTTCTTGTCGTAGCCGTGCCAGCTCAGCAGCACCTGGACCTGACAGAAATGCAGGTGAGGTACTGGGCGAAAAACTCCCTGAAGCAATGTGTTCCCATATGCTGCTGTTCATCCCATTTAAACCTGTTTCACAGGGAAATAGAGAGGGTTATATCACTGGCAATTTCCTCATTTCCTCCCTACCCCTGTGAAATCCAGGATTCAAAAGTGTGTACACAGGAAAGATCATCTTAAGAATTACTTTCATCCCCAGTACACAGGAGTCTGCAATAGAGGGACTTAACAGGGGAAGTTTCACACCATTAGGCCTCATAAAGGTAGCATCCAAGAAACTGAGTGGAAGCAACTTTTGAACCAGGCTGATTTTAAAAATGTTGATTTTACAGCAGAGCTGACTACCAGCTTGAATTCCCCTTCTCATATGAGAACCGGTGAACTGCTTGCTGCCTTCCCACTTGCGTGCAGTACAGCCATCAGCACTGGTGACCAGGTGATGATTCTTCTCATATATACCCTAAAAAAACTTATGCTTTTGTATCCTCAGCTTGGTACTTAGGAAATGAGTCTCACTTCCCAAGCAGTGCGACTAACATGTGCCAATGTCATCACTGTTTGCATATGCAGGAAACAGAACTAACTGGAAAACCCTGTTTACAAACAAGTGGAGGTGACTGAATCTGCATCAGCTTCATCCCCAGCAGAGCTCTAGCATAAAACTAGTGATTGGCACTGGAGAAGACTGACTAGCCACTTCCCTAGTTTAGCTTGTTCAAACAATTTCTCTTTTCAGAAAGAAATTCAAGGCTTAGGAGACAAAGCAGGAGAAAAACAGTTGTAAGTGAAAACCCTGTTTTTCACAGCCTATTTTAACAATAACAACAACAAAAAAATCTACTTAAAGTAAGCATCTACACTTTGTATTTAAGGGAAAACTAGTAGGAAAAGCTACTATCAAGACAGAGCTGCCGAGTGGGCTCTGACGCACGCAGACATGCACCAGTTTGATTCTCACTCAGTGGCGCTTACCACTGGCTGCGGACATTCCTAGCTCTAGTTGTATTTGTTGATTCTGACCTTACAGCCGTGGAGCTGACAGTTTCTGACAAGCCCTGGAGCCTACGGCCTCTTGCTGAGGGCTAACCCTCACAGTTTCCCTTTTAGTATCACCCAAGACACAGTTGTGGAAAAATGCAGCTGAAAAAAATAGTAACTTGTCTTCACTAAGGGCTTAGGTGCCTTGACAAGTCATTCAGCAGAGCAACAAGGGATCTTTGCTGGCTCAAGCCACTTACCACAGATCCATTTCAGCTGCTCTGAAGTGTGCTCATTCAAAAGGAAGCAGTCTTAATGGAATCCCCATTCACATTTTGTGTTAAAATAATTCAGTTTTCTCAAACGGGAACCTAGCACTAAGCAGGATGCTGGCAAGCCACAAATTCTGCCATAATGCTGACCAAGCTTATCTTCTCATTCCTTTGTACTCCCTCTTTCAACCTGCTGTTCTCATTTTACACTTACATTGGTCAGGAATGCCTTTTCTGTGCATTTTGCATCTAGCACAGTAGGAACCAGCCCAGGAATAGGTATTTTAACTCAACTGCAAAACAAGTAATAACCACACACACTACACACTAATCTGTGTGCACTCAGCAAGTCACATGGAAGAGAGATTCCAGATTCCCAACTGCTAGGTTACTATTTAAATATCTTATCAAAACCTTTGCAAAATGCTTTTGTTGTATTACAAGAAAATATCTAACTTTTGTCTTTCAAAAAAATTTAAATACATTTGAGAATAACCTGCATTTCTATTTGGGTTTTTGTTTGTGTAAATACATGGTCAAGACAAATATAACTGCTTAACTTGTTTCTTCTGAAATTAAAAGCAGGCCTTATCAGCAAGTTTTGATTTTCTTACTGAAACAGAGAAGAAGAGCCAGCCTCAACACTAATTACCAGCAGAGATGCCCTCTTATGTCTCTTCTTGTATTGCAGTAAGTTTAAAAGCTGTTAAAGCCAAACAAATAGCAATCCCAAGGCATGGCAGCATGGCTCTGGTCTATGCCAACAAGGGATGCAGTTACACAGTGTATGGAGAAACAGATTGCAAAAGCATGTAATCACTTTCTGAAGTTAAGCTGAATATAAGGATTAGTGTATCTCAAATTTGAAGAAACATTTACATCTAGTATCAAGAGAGAGAACTAACATTTACTAACAGAAATGAGCAGAGCCATTGTCACTGCAGCCTTGATCCTAGTATAATTTCTCGAGGTAAGCCTGTGCCTAGGTAATAAAATCTATTTGGCCTCTCACTTCCCAGCTGTGCTTGATACAGCTGCGGAGCTTTTAAGCAATTTCTCATCCCTTCACAGTCCTTCATAAAACATATCCTCACAGGTGGAAGAAGGCACAAAGGGGACAAAGCTGAAGCTGGAACACTGACTTTTTGCAAAGTCCATACTGCAGATCAGCAGAGTACCAAACAGGAGAGAAAAAAAATAAATCACCCAAGCCTGCTCTAGAGCTCCTAGAAGTCAATCTGATCTACAAGCATTCCTAAGGGCAAACTGCAATTCCCACCTTGACTAAGCAAAGCTGAGGACTCAACTCTGAGTTTTATGTGAAGCTCTTTTCCTTGATCATCATCACCACAGTAAGTCACAAAGAATCATAGAATAGTTAGGGTTGGAAAGGACCTTCAGATCATCCGGTTCCAACCCCTCTGCCATAAGCAGGGACACCTCACACATGGTTTATGCCATGCAAGGCTTCGTCTAACCTGGCCTTGAACACTGCCAGGGATGGAGCACTCACAACCTCCCTGGCCAACCCATTCCAGTGCCTCACCACCCTCACAGGAAAGAATTTTTTCCTCTAAACCTCTNCACACATGGTTTATGCCATGCAAGGCTTCGTCTAACCTGGCCTTGAACACTGCCAGGGATGGAGCACTCACAACCTCCCTGGCCAACCCATTCCAGTGCCTCACCACCCTCACAGGAAAGAATTTTTTCCTTAGATCTAAACCTCTCCTGTTTAAGTTTGAACCCATTACCCCTTGTCCTGTCACTGCAGTCCCTAATGAAGAGTCCCTTCCCAGCATCCCTATAGGCCCCCTTCAGATACTGGAAGGCTGGTATGAGGTCTCCACGCAGCCTTCTCTTCCCCAGGCTCAACAGCCCCAACTCTCTCAGCCTGTCTTCGTATGGGAGATGCTCCAGTCCCCTGATCATTCTCATAGCCTCCTCTGGACTTGTTCCAACAGCTCCATGTCCTTTTGATGTTGAGGACACCAGAACTGCACACAGTGCTGCAGTTAAGGTCTCATGAGAGCAGAGCAGAGGGGCAGGATCAGCTCCTTGGCCTTGCTGGGCATGCTCCTTTGGATGCAGCCCAGGATACGGTTGCTTTCTGGGCTGCAAGCGCACACTGCAGCCGGCTCATGGTCATGTTCTCATCGACCACCACCCCCAAGTCCTTCTCCTCAGGGCTGCTCTCAATCTCCTCTTTGCCCAACCTGGAGCTGTGCCTGGGATTGCTCCAACCCAGGTGTAGGACCTTGCACTTGGCATGGTTAAACTCCATGAGGTTGGCATCAGCCCACCTTACCAGTGTGTCAAGGTCCCTCTGGATGGCATTCCTTCCCTCCAGTGTATCCACCCAACCACACAGCTTGGTGTCATCACAAACTTGCTGAGGGCACACTCAATCCCACTGTCCATGGCAGCCACAAAGATGTTGAACAAGACTGGTCCCAACCCTGATCCCTGAGGGACACCACTCGTCACTGGCCTCCAGCTGGACACTGAGCCATTGACCACAGCTCTTTGCGTGCATTCATCCAGCCAGTTCTTTATCCACCAAGTGCCCACCTATCAAATTGATGTCTCTCCAATTTAGAGACAAGGATGTCATGTGTTAACCTGTCTTCCCCTTCTTCTCAGCCTAGAAACATGGAAAGTAGAGAGAATTCCTCCCTTGTTCACAAAGCATTAGCTGATTTTCTGTAAAGCAGCTCCCAGTACTGTAGCTGTTCTCATGAGAAGAGATAAAAATGGCAGCAGTGAAATAATACATTAAAATTAAAGCTAACTTAAAAGAAAATACTTACATGGTATAGACAGGCATGTACATGGGGGACACACACACTGTGCATTTACCTAATGATCCATGAGAAGCTGATGTCCCCAGGAACGTGCTTTCTGATTGGCTTAAGTGTCCCTGGGGCTGATGAAGGAAATGCGATGAGAGGCTGACCGGTGGAGAAGGAGAGGCAGAGTGGAAGGAGGCAGAGCTTCCAAGTGACCCGGGGATATTTACAGGAGCAGAGCTTTGCAGCAAACTCCCACCTGGACAAAGAACACACAGAGAGGATGGCTATGTATGAACATGAAGTATGGGCACAGTGCAGGAGTTCAGAGCAGAAGGCATTGGGTTCCCTTTCTCCTCCCTAAGCCCCTCAGAATTCCCTCTGCTTCTCATCACACTGCATTCCCCTTTCAGCCTTTAAGAGAAGGTTGCCACCCTATGATCCACATAGACTGAAACGCTCCAGAGTTCATCATCCGAAGCAACAAAAGGTTTTCCGAGGAGAGTTCAGTTCCTATCAGTCTAGAGAAGATGAATTTTGCTATCATCTGGTGAAATACTTTGCAATGAAAATTTCAGTGCTAAAACATGTTCCTCTGTCTTTAACACTCAAAACCAACCTGCAGTAAGACAGCTACCATGCTTGGTCAGGTCATGTCTTAACCACTAAAAATCAGTAACAAGCTTCAGTCATTTTAGACACACTTGAGTGCCGGGATCGATCAGCCTCCAACAAACAAAAGCCAAACCTCCAAAGACATCACACTTCCCTTACCCAGAGGCCTGCCACACACAACTTGAGGGAGATCTCAGCCCTGCTCCTCACTCTCTCCTTGTCTCCCTTACATATTCACCAAGTAACACCCAGACCTGACATGAACAGAGGGAAAAGCAGTATGGAGCATCTCTAAGCCACTGCAGATGGGTAGCAGCAGAAGACATGTACAGTAAACTCTCCAATCATGCTTTTATCTTTGGCAGGGAAGCAGAAGTGATACTCCTCAGGGTTCCTTCTGTAAGTCCCTTCCTACTTCAACACAGCTCCAGGAGTGTAGTTCCTTTGTAAACCTTCAGGCAACCAAAGGTAGCTCCCATTCAAAAACCTGTCTTACATAGGAAGGGTAGCCAGAAACTAGACAGGTAGAAGTGGCCTTAAATACCTCCACATATTAAAATGAGACAGACATTACAGGGATCAAACCAGCAGACCATGATGACACTCTGTGACAGATGGATAGCATTACAGGTCAGTGAGTTTCCTGTTGCTGCTAGGGAGAGTTTTCTGCTTAAGATGCAAATCACTATACTTTGGCCTGTTTTAAAGGTATCAGATGCCTTCTAGAGTGTACTTACATACTGCCAAAAAAACAAAGAAAAAAAAAACCAAAACACAACCCCAAAAAAACCCCAACCAACAAAAATCCCCCCAAAAAACATATCAAGACCCATTCAGTTTCAAGAAACATCCCCAAGACACCTGGGCCCAATGGCAAGAACTCAGCTCTGCTAGTTAATGAGGGCAAGCTTTCACTTCAAAGACTCTCAGTGGTTGCCAGAGTTTGTTATAATTGCTGTTTTAACCAGTGTAATTTTGGGACAGGTTTTAGAGCTTTGTTGGGCTGGCTCCACTGAGGTGACTGGGCAACACTGCTTGGCAGAAGATAAAGAAAGCTCTGTTGCTTTCATGTACCTATCATGATGCCACTCGTGTGGGGCACTGTGCTGCTGTCAAATGTCTTCTCCAGGGCAGCCACTCCGAATTCATTCAGGTCCAGGTCATCCAAGGCAGACTCTGCCAGACACAGAGGTACCAATTATGTTATAAAGGACCAACAACTTCAAGAGATAGGATGGCCCAAAGAGCCTACATGCAGAGGAGCTTTTGCTCTCTATTTGTCAGTCTGCACGGCCTTACTCTCTGCCCTGTGCGACGCTGTTCTTAAATGGTTTGGCAAAAGTGTCATGGGCAGCTTTGAGTTTAGGTTCTTTTGTCTGATCCGGTTCCTTTTATCTCAAACTACTCCCAAATATATGAAAACAGCAGTTCCCATAAGTCTTCCCCAAACTGTTCTTTTGAGTCTGTCCATAATATGCAGTAACACTGGCTTATGACGTCTGGATCTGGCTTGTGTCCCTAATTTGCTGAAGAGCCACTCAGAAAAGAAATTCCAGTAGAAGGGAACACTTGAAAAACACCAGAGATTCAAGGATAGTATAAAATAAAGAAAGATTATAAATGCCTGCAAATGTTACATCTCTTTGAACATGCCTCATCACTAACCATGATCAACAGAATTTCATCCCACACATGCCCACTCACCTGCTCTATCATTATTTTTAACAAATCAGTAATTTCACCTCAGAAATGTGAGACTAAAAACAGGAGGGGAGGGAGGGAGGGAAAAAAAAACAACCAAAAAAAAAACAGGTGACCAAAAAAACCTGTACCTAAGAGGAATAATTCTGCTCTTTGGACTCTCCCGCTCTCATTTTTCTTATAGCCTTTGTCCTACGCTCTATGAAGGGCAAATCTTTACAATCTACCTGTTGGTCATCCTTGCTATGAAATCATCATTTAGAATGTAAGGGGTTGTTACTGTGGAAAATGCCCCTGTGATTTCCTGCCTACTCAAAGACCTCTTTGTCACTTTGACAACCAAAAATAAAGCCCTTTACACCATCTGACATTCTGAATAAGTGGCTCAGAGGCCTTCTGTTGGTCCCTTGGGTGAATTTCATCCATAATGACCTGCAGAAAACATCAGATGTGTCAGAGTCACAGAAAAAGCTTACAGCCTGGGGAACCTGCCATCAGTGACAGAGATGAAAAACTGCAGCTCACTGGAACACCCATGCTACTGTAATTCTCATACCTGGTGGTCCATGTCTGAGGAAGCCCTACTAGCATAAATAAAAAAAGGCAAAGTTACCTATGACAGACTCAACGGTGTCACTGGTTGGGTAGAAGGGAAGGGCATTGGCATTCATGCCTGGTATGCTGCTGGTGCCAGCAGGGCTTGGGGGCGTTGCAGCCAGACTGGAGGTGATACTAGAGGAGATGCTGGATGTCAGTGGGCTCCCCACTGGGAGAATACCCAGTATGTCCTGAAACAAGAGTTTTAAAAGGGAAAGAGGTAGGAAATAAAACATCCTTATAGAAGAATCCCTTCAGAAACATGCAGCAACAAGCCAAAGATCAGCAGCAAACCTGTTCCTGCCTGCTTCCAACCTGACAGATGGCTGGTGCTACTACTGGGCTGGGGGTGGGGGAAGAGATTAACAGCTTTTCTTTAATTTCTGCCAACTGTTCTCCATTCCATCCCAGTCTGTCCCTGTCCCTAGTATTACAAACATCTTTCAGGCTGCCCCAGAATTAACTCCTGTGACCCACAGGTTGCATGCAATCATAGGCATGGGGCACAAAATCACTCATTCAGACTTAGTTCAGCAAACATCTTAGCACCTGATATTAAATTATCTGCTGAATCCTTGAACTTGGATGACTCTGAAGATCCAGTCCACCTCAATTTTCTGTAATTTGGAGACTCTCTCCATCACATTATAGGCCTATGAATCTATCCTGAATTCACACAGGTCCTACATTGCCAGCAAATCATCCCATCTTCATAAAGTAATTCCTCAAGCTGAGCATCCCTAATGGTGTCTGGACACTTATTTACTCCCTGCAGTCATTGCGTCCTTTATTGTGGTGGCCTGAGCACTGAGCTAGGCTCAGGGCCCTGCCAGCACTACCGTACCTGCTTGGGCTGTAACAAAGGTTGCTCCTGGTTCCTGTGTTCCAGTGAGTGGGACTTCATTTTTGCTTGCTGCAGTAAAGAAACAGAACAAAAGATAAGCAGCGGGAATAGCAGCAAAATTTAAAATGGCTGACTGCTGGCACTGGAAAAGCCATGGGGAGCACAGTGCCTTCTTTTTTACAGCCTGCTCTGGGCACTAGGTAATTCAGAGGGTGGGAAAGCATGGAAAACACTCCAAGTAATTTGCTTGCTATATACCAAGTTGTCACCCTAGAGTTATGCAAAGACTTCTCACAATTACATTCACCTTCAATGCTTCTTTAAGTCCTTTGCTAGCATAAAGCATATCTTAAGAACCAAACCCCAAAATTAATTATTTTGCCTTGCCTCAGTCCTAACAGTATCCAAAAAAAGGGCCCAAAACAGTGGGAGGCAAACCATATTTTTAAATTATGTAAACATTTCTCAGCTTTGGGAAAATAAAGTGGGTAGACCCTGTTTTCCCTCAAACTCTTCCAGATCCCAGATAGGGCTCCACAGTAAAACACAGCGATAATGAACCAGTTTTAAAAGCAACATCATCAAAACTGATTAAAAAAAAGTCTTCCCCCATCCGCTAGCACAGAGAGCTCAAATCCATAAAACATGAAGTTAAGGCTGTCTTGAATTGCAAAACTGCATGAATGCTAACAGATATTTAGAATGACACTATCCTGTCTACAAATTCAGCTTAAGGACCTTCCAGCACTATATCCTAAATGGATATCAACCACCCTGCCTCACAGCATCCGACAATAACCAGAACGAATAAAGCTGCCTCATGAGCTTGTCAGTTTGTGAAGATCTGTTCTGCTGGCCCTGCTCTCTTGGTCCCATGCTGCAAAATGTGCAAGGCAGGGGGAGATCAACCACACCCTCCAGGCTCACAGAGGGAGCAAAAGCACTGAGAGTGAGGGCTGCTTGTTGACTTGCTCTGTAAACCCCCAGGGCTGAAATCAGACATTCTAGGCATAACATCTGCTAGATTGTTTTCATCACAAATACATGATGGACAACAGCAACACGAGACCCCATGCTAACCTGAAGTAATGCACCTTGACTGTCTGGCTGAAACTCTCTTATGAGTAGGATAAATGATTGCTGTAGAGGGATGACATAACCAGACAGGCAAAAGAGCAGCCGAAGAATTCATCTCCTGGTTGTACTTCAGGAAATCATTTTCTCTGCTCAGTTGTATGCCAATGGGCAGATGGGGAGGTCAAAGCCTGGCAAACAGGCAGTTGAGATATGGACACAGAGGTCCTCTCCAGTGGGTGCCACTCTCTCACACTTCCTTGAACAACATACAGTGTGCTTAAATGGAAGAAACTACCACTGAACCAACCACAGGCTCCTCTTCCTTCGCATGCAATAAATGTGTTATGTTGGTGCATCTGTCTGTGTCTGATATCACACCTGCTAGATTATCCAACACATCCCTACCTTGCTTGTCACTCATTTGAACACAAGATGTGCTATCAAGAGACTTCTGCAGCTAACACAAAGGCACATATGCAGGCATACACCTCTCCTCCCCCTGAAAGACTTCCTACCAGCTGACTCTCGTTGACTTCAGTGCAGTGAAGTCTTACTGGAAGGGACTTCTTTTCCTTTAAGGAGGAGAAAAAGTTTACTCATTTCTGAGCTAGTCCTATTTCCTGCTGCCTTGAATTCATGTAGCACAAGTGAAAAATGGAGCAAAGTGATTGTCACCACCAAGCCTCTTACCATCCGTTACCTCGGAGTAACATTAAAAAGGGCACATATCAAGACAGACATTCAAAGCGCAGGCTGAAATTTCCAGCTCACTCTGTGGCAACCAGGCAAGAAAACATGGGACATAAATGATGAGTGAAGCTGGAGGTTTTTTGACCAGCATGGAACAAACTTAGTGCTCTGTGTGTCAGGTCCTCAGAACACCTCCTGGTCATGGCACACAAGTCATCCCAGCACAGCCAGCTTTTTTCCAGCTTGCTAAATCTTTTGGGACTCAGGGAAAGTATTTTCAGCTTTAACTGCTGGCTCAGCCTTACCATAAACTATGCAGAATCTATTAAATCCAGAAGGTGCATTTTTCATTCTAATAAGATAGAGACTATCTGTACTAATTCTACAGAGGTGAAATGACAAGCCAATTGCAGAGCTGAGCCAGAGTGTCTCTTAAGTTTTCAAATGAGTGAGCAAAATTAAACGCCTAATTATTGGTCTCATTTACAAGCTATATAAGAGTCTCTGGTACCCACTGCAGCCAAAGGGAATGAAGAGAGGATTTTAAAAGTAAGCAATTATAGATTAAAAGAAAATTAAATTGGGATACTTATGAGACACCTAATTTTGTCTGTAGAAGCCTAGCATAAAGGCAACTGTGATTACTTCTGTCTGTATCTTAATAACTATTTCAGTCATTTAACACAGGGGTTTGCTTAATTAAAGCCACATAACTAAGAAGCTACCTGAATACAACAGCTCTGTATCGCAGCCTTAAATATGACATAAATGCTTGTCATCTGGCCCTCCTTTTAAAAGTCCTATTCATGCTCCAGCCTCTTTTTTCTTGGCTAGGCTTGCTGCCTATTTTCTCCAAAGCAAGGCCTTCCTAGCACCCTGCCTCTGCTGGCAGAGAACAGGGGTTCTCTCAGTCCTTAGGCTCGGGGTTCATTCCTCCTTTGCAGCAGAGGCAACAGAGAGTGAGCACGTGTTTTTTCTTTTGTTTCTAAACAACCACTCCAAGCTGCTGTACTCACAAGAAGCGCTAGGATCACAGCATGGTCTGCTCTTTACCCCCAAAGAGACATTGCATCATTTTGCAATTTCCTAAGCCACATCCACATTAAGCAAGGCAATGGAAACATTTATAAGAAAACATACATGCATATAGTTTAATCTCTATTTGTCAATAAATCATTTTAATTAGATTTAATAGTGCTCAAGACTGGTACTGCTGCAAAGTTTGGTCATATTTTCCCAAGATTATAATAATAAATAAAACAAAACCCTTAGAGTCTGCTTCTAAATCCAACCACTTTATGCAAGATCATGTCTGGACAGATATTTCTACCTCTTTCTTACAGCAGTGGTGTACTAATGCAGCAGTATAAGCTTATTAAGGCTAGTTTCTTTAATATTACAGACAAGAGCTTAAATATAGCCAGGTTGAAAGCAGCACTTCTTGTCATTTTTGGTTTTTAAGCAACACAGACCAGGTATTTTTATTCCTTTTTTTAATATATATCTATAGGAATGTATAAAATATATATATAATAAAATAATATATAATAAAATAATAAAATGTATAAAAGGAATATATATAAATATCTAAAACGTATATATTATATATAAAGTATATAAATATATAAAGAAATAATATATATGTATTATATACATATAATACATATATTGGTATTTTTTTTCCCAAGAACATGTAGAAAATGTTTTTGCAAGCACGTCTTCATAATAGTAGCTATTCCTTCCCCTAAATCAAGATGCTGTTCCATTACAATTACAAACCCAGTGAGGAATAAAAACAGACCTGAGCTTGGCTGACTTGGAAGGGAGGGTGCAGAGAAACTATTAATTGTAATATCAAAAAGGGAAATTCACAACAAGAAGTTTGACTGTGGAAAAGCTCATGTGTGGCAGAAGAGAGGGAAGAAACTGTTCTAGGCTTAGTGAGCAGTGTGAGTAAGACATGACACCACGAAAGAGAAAACTGAGGAAGGAGCAAGGCAAGACTGGGATATCTAAAAGGGGTAATGGGGAATGTCATTAAGAAATGTGGGTTGGGCAAGAATGCAGAGGGTTCTTCAAACAAGAAAAAGGAATTCAAATTTAATACAGAAGCCACAGGAGAGATGATACAGCCAGAGAAGCAAGAGACAACTAACATGACGTTTTTAATACAATGGAGAAATAAACGGTGAAAACAGAAGACAAACCAAGTCACAAGAGATCAAGGTAAGAGTTTGGAATGAGGACATAGAACAAAGGATGAGTTTCCATGAGACAATGCAGCAAAAGAAACAGCCACTCCTGGCAAGGACCTAAATAAGGAAAAAGAAAGCAAGAAGTGATCTGTGGGAAGCTATCCAGGGTCAACACAGGACAGAAGTGCTGAGGGATTAGGAAAACAAGCAGCAGCTCAACTTCTACAAACTGCATGTGTGGCGGGCAACAAGGCAGACAACAGATGGAAGATGGAAGAGACTGGAAGGGAGGCTGAGAGCAACAGCAAAGACCTTAAAACTGCTAATGAAAACAGTGCCTTCTCATTATTGTTTCTTGAAAAGTAAAAATACAGTCAAGCTAGACTGGGCAATTTCTCCTTATTCCTCATCCCCCCAGCTCTTCCAGCCAATATTCCCTACTAACCTGGCATTTGAAATTCTTCAAATACTCGGCCCCCACCTGATCTTCTCGCTCAAACCCCGGTGCCTTCTTGTAGCTGCCAGCTGCTGTCACCGACTCTGGAGGAAAGCCAATGGTCTCCAAGCTGTGTGGCTTTCCAATGGCACCAGGAGGAGACCCACATATATTAGATGGGCTTCCGAGACTGCTGTTCCTACAAAGAATCTAATAGAAGGAACAAATGTCAAGAAAGTTCAGCTAGCAGCAGCAATGACTTGAAGAGGAGAGGCATCCCATAGAAGAGCTCATTCACTTCACTGTTTGTGCATCAATTATACTGACAGTCAACACAAGCATACAAGCTTCCAGTAAACAGTAATTATAAACCAGGAAAAAAATCCTTTGATACTGGATTTATATAGTCCCACAATTATGGTTTTATTGTCATTACTTTGTACTGGAGTGCAGTCTTATAAACTCCAACCTAAATTCTAGTTTATTCCTTTTGAGGTCCCAGATGTGACTGATGCAGCTTCCAAACCTGACCGAAACACTCTTTGTTTTCCTTAGGGTACAGAGGATTCTGTCTGCACTCTGAATAGAAGTAGTGTGAAACCTGGAAAGGTGCTATGGCAGTCAGAAAAACCAAGCACATCTGAGCTGTGTAATACTGTATCTTTTGCTTTCTAGTTGGAAATCTGACAGTTTTAATGCAAGCACAAGCAAGTATCAACAGCTGCATTAAAAACCCCAAGAATTTCCAACAGTTCCATTCTTAGGACTAAAACCAGGGATCACAGTCTCATGCAACAAGGCTAGTTTTGCACCGTAGATGAAGCCATAGACAGCAGCAAAGGAGATTAAGATGAATTTTAGACAAAGTGCCTACCTGAATCAATGCAGGTCTCCCATTTCTCTGGGATAAGAAATTATTTGCCTGCACTGGCAAGCATGACTGTGCTTCAGACATCATTTAGACAGCTACTACTACCACAGATTTGAATGTGGCACAGTCTGGGCTGGCATTAAAAAGGAGCATCCTACAAATGTTTCAATTTTATTTTTATACAGACATTCTGCTGTCCACACTTCCCTACAGTCACGAAGATACTACTCACTGTGGTGGAGGTGGGGCTAGTTGGCAGAGTTCCTGATTTATTCCACACCTACAGTACAAATACAAAACAGAACAGGCCATGTGAGGCTGGCTGCTAGAGGGACCTCTTTCTCTTATTAATTCATCATGGAAAATGATCACCAGCAGAGCCATATTTGTTTGTAAGCTACATGCAGATGCCCTACGGAGCGATGAAGTCACAGAAAGACATGTGTTGCCATCTGGCATATATCCAAGGATTAGGAAAGACTGTTTGAAAGACCAAGAACTTACAATAGAAAAGATCTAAACTGTCTATTAAGTGGAAAGTATCTTCAATTTCCCTGCAGTTTTCAGAGCATTTAGATGATACACTCCTAAAATGAAAGCGTTTTGGTTTTTACTGTTTCCCAGTGTTATTCAGTGACAGAATATAATATGTCCAGACTTTAAGACCTGTTTGGGATTCCAGCTGCAAGCAAATTCAGGAGTATGCTGAATTGTTAGGTTGGCTTTGCACTAATAAAATCAAACTATAAGCTTCTCTTTTCAAAGAGGGGGAATAAGACACAGTAGATGTCCTAAATGAATTCACCTCATTCTGACTGGTTTCAAATGAGTTAAACTCATGTCATTTTACCTTCTCAAAGCCTCAACCAAC
This sequence comes from Agapornis roseicollis, assembly GCA_002631895.1. NCBI lineage: Eukaryota > Metazoa > Chordata > Aves > Psittaciformes > Psittacidae > Agapornis > Agapornis roseicollis. Next base: position 75,689 of record NDXB01020909.1, on the reverse strand, counting down.
CGTTTGAGAAGGTTACACACCTTATCAGCAGTAATGCAAACAGGAAAGACTTAACTGAAAAAACCCCAAACCTTCTGCAAAAACAGTGTGGTCTAGCATTCTGTAGGCTTCTTTGCTCTGTGCACCTTCAGCATTTAAAAATCTCCATTCTTGTATGTGCAGATAAGGTATTACCAGCTATCTGGGGCATTACTGAAACATATTCCAGAGTTCAGCTGCTTCTAGGAGAGGAAGGGAACTGAGGATATCCTATAATGCAACACACAGTATGCACAAGCTAAACCTCTGAGATTACATATGTAAACAAATGTGGCTATGGACTTTAGAAGTAATAATGTCTCACAGCTTTAATTAGACTGCTTGGAAACTAAGCCCAATATATACTTCCAGACAGGAAGGAGTTGGACTTCATGTGCAGATTTCACTTTCAGAAAAGTACACCAACAAACTCAGCACAGAAAGGAAGGCTTACAAATTGTACAGGTGAGAGGACAATACTAAAGCCACTGAAATGCATGTTCCAAGCAAACAGATCCCTCTAAGAAGTGTGCAGCTGAGATCTAAAAGAAAAATACCATATCCTTTGGGCATTTGAATACTTAAGATTTCTCTTTTTGGGAGAAAGAAGTGACTCAGAGAAGCTGAGATCTATAAAATATAGAAGAAGCCTCCCCACAGTGCTACATACATTGCTAAGGTCTGGGGCATGTGGACTGGAAGGGCTGACTGGAACAGAATCCCCAGCTGCCGACGGCATGTACATCACAGGGCCTGTCTGTGTCGGGCTTGACACAGCTGAGGACTGCTGTAAATCTTCACTGAGCGCAGGCTCTGGAAGAAATAAAAGCACATGGGGTGTTACTCAAAGCTGCACAATTGCAGTAGAGCACAAGACATTTAGAAACAAGAATACCTAGATATTCTTGCGAGAAGAAACATTCCACAAGCACCTACTTATAAAGTATGAAAGCAAAGATAAACCTCGCCTGAAAAATGGCTACTACCTATCTAATATTCCTTGCGTTATTACTGTCACTTGTACATTGAGCTGCTCTTTAGTCCATTAATGCTGCTCCAAAATTATCTTCCTTGCATCAATTGTGTGTTATTCATTCAGCTGTCTTGAATTAAGCAAAGCTTCCTCCATTGCTAGGCACAAAAGTTGATGGGTGCATTACAATTAGCTGAGGGAGGTAAGTTTTCTATCTGTGCTGAGTACAAACCGTTACCTCAAAAAAGTAACATGCATAAAAGGGCATACACAAAATGAAAATGTCATTGGCTTGGAATCTGTACTATAAAACTTGTGGCGTTTATCTAAAACAACTCAGCACCTTTCCAAAACTATGTAACTGACACTATACCTGTATGCCAACATCTTTAAAGTATTGGTTTCAACAGATTTCTTGCTAATAATCAGTAAAGTTCATGCTAAGAGCAGATGTAGTAAATGGATGCCTGTTATTTTAATTAAATCCCTCAGTGTTCACCTTGCTACAAGGACTAAAAGATACAATTCCATAAAACAGCACAAGAAATAACCAGGTTGGAATGACCTCAGTGCTACAGAATGTCCCTCTGGCTTTAAAGTGGTACAGTAACAAGTGCAGTAATCTTGTTACCAAAAGGCATCTCCTAAACAAAGATATTATGTTACACACAGGGGAGTTTGCTAGATACTGTTTCTTTATCATGATTTCATTCTCTCTTAAGCCTTCTGGATCCTACTGTGTAGCTGTGCTACTGTGTTTTGGGCCATTACAGCAAACAGCTCTATCTGTAATTACTGCTTGTTGACAAGACTTCTTATAGAAGGAACTGCAGAACCTCTAGAGAATTTACTCTCACCATTCCTTAACAAAGGCAGCAGTTACTAATTCCACCTTTTACAAAGGATAATCAAACAACAAAGAGATTTGCTCAAGGTCACGTAGTGAGTTGGTACCAGAGCCAATCTACTGGCTTCTGAGTAACCTGCTCTAATTGCTGCAAATTCAGCAGTGAGATCTGGTGTGCAGAAAATGAGTAGGAGCCATAGGATCAGCAGCTAACCATTTATCTATAAATGTTAGTACCCATGTGAACACAGAACTCCTACAACCAAAACAGCATCACTAGTTTACAGATAACGCAAGTGAGTATTGAAATAATGCCCTACAAATCAGGGAACTACTGAGAAAAGAGGATTTAAGGAAAAGCAGAGAAAAAAAGTTGCCTATTTTATTACTCCAACCTGACTTAAAGATTTAAACTCTACTTCATAAGTAGTAGACTAGTATTTGCTTTTTTAAATGGATTAATATCTATAATTAGCAGTTTTATCCTTAGCTTTTTAAAATACATCACTTTGCAACTTAGCTAAATAAGTTCATCCATACAGAAGAGAAGAAGCTTTCACTGTTTCCATCCTTCTGAACTGACATACAGAGACCTGAGCAAGTAAAAGGGAACTTCAAGAGACAGTGCAGCGAGAGCTGAGGGCTAAGTCCTATAGGCCACCTACTGCCTTCAGCTTTGCCAGCACCTAGCATGGTTTTGTAGGAATTAGCAAAGTTAATACTTTGTTTCTGGAAATCCTTCACAGCAGCTCTAGTTTAGCAGCCCTATATTTTAAACTACTTTGGCCAGAAGCTCTTCATAGCTCAAATACCCATGAACGGTGAGAGAAGTAGCCCACGTACGTTCTACATGTGCAAAGGCACAGAAGGGTCCTCGGGGACAGCTGCCAGACTGCTGCATATCATTGCATTTGGTGGATTTGTAGATCTACGGATGGGGAAAAGAAACAAAAACAAAACCAAGACATGAAAAGGAATAAAACAACAACCAGCACCTCAAAAGTACTGCGAAGAGACTCAACACCAAGACAGGAACATAGGTAAGAGGTGCAAAAGCCAGCAGAGTTCAGGTGATAATTTCAGTGGTTTCTTTCAAAGAAAGGAAAACACACCTAATTATAGAAACACCAAAATACGCCCATCACAGCTGGAGCTCACCCAAAGATCAACCCATCACAAGTCAGCTCACCCAAAGGTCACCCTTTGCCATAATGTCCCTCAGTCTCACTGGAAGCTCCACGGATATTACAAATGGGAAAAAATAGGAAAGAGCTGATAGATGATAGCACAGGATGTTACAGCCACTTGTTTGCAAGGAAAATAGCAAACCATTGACAATGATTGTAGGAAATGGATTATTTCCCTTCCCCCCAGTTTGACAGGTGGTAACAATGGTTACTTTGTCGATACACAACCAACAAAGCTTTTCAACACTGTAACATGAAGCAGACTAGGACAAGGTCTTAATTACAGTTTCTATAATGATACTAGAACGCTCTGGGCATACTAACAGTTAAAAGCTTTGTGAGTTATAGGACTAGTCTGTGGGTATCTATGGTTTAGTACAGTCATCATCAACCGAGAACTTTTCCTCAAGGAAACAGATGCTGTAGGCTCACCTGCAAACCCACATCATGCTTTCAAAATGACCCCTGCCATACATGAGATTGCTCTTACACTACCCTACTCTTTTTATCTCCTCACATATGGTCTACATAACAAAAAGATACCCCTGTCAAGCAGCTGAATTTCAGCTTACTTCCAACATGCACTTTCTCTGTATCCCAGGACCATGCTGCAGGCAGCCCACATGCTCTCCCAACTAGCACACCAACTTACTTCATAAGACTGGAATGCTTTGGCTTTTCTAGCCAGCTACCAAACAGAGCGAGCAGGTTACTGTACCTCTGGATGGAACTGCTGTTCTGTGCGAGTGTGGCAGTATTGGCATGAGTCTCCATTTTCACACTTACTGGGATCTCCCCACTCGTCTCCGTGTTTCACACTGGGACATGGAGAAGACCTGTGTAAATAAAAGTAGCAGGAAAATGCATCAGACTCAGAGAACCTGACAGTGTCCCAGTCTGCCTAAGGTCTGAGAGCCCATGACATAAAGTACAGGCTGTAGCTGAAGCTTTGCACCTCTGAACACTTGCAGGATTGCCTAGACAAAACCTAGAAAAAACACAGTGATGAAGTAGTTTAGGTGAGAAATTGATTCAGTCAAATGTGCTTTGAAATTCGCTTCCTTTGAGCAGCTCAAAGGAGGAAATTCTCCCTCTCTACTCTGGTGAGACCCCGCAAGGAACACCGTGCCCAGCTCCTGGACCCCAACATAAAATGTATATGGCACCCGCCTGAGCGAGTCCAGAGGAAGTCACAGGATACTCTGAGGGCTGGAGCACCTCTGATCTGCAGACTGGCTGAGAGAACTGGGCTGGTTCAGCCTAGAGAAGAAGAGGCTCTGGGGAGAACTTAGAGCAGCTCCCAGTGCCTAAATGGGCTACAAGAAACCTGGAGAAGAGCTTTGGACAAGGGCCTATAGGAGAACAACTTTAAACTGACAGAGGGGAGATTGACATGAGACATTAGGAAGAAGATCTTCCCTGTGAGGGTGCTGAGGCGCTGGCACAGGGTGATGGCCCAGAGAAGCTGTGGCTGCCCCATCCCTGGCAGTGCTCAAGGACAGGTTGGACACAGGGGCTTGGAGCAAGCTGCTCCAGTGGAAGGGGTCCCTGCCCGTGGCAGGGGTTGGAGCTGGAGGAGCTTTAAGGTCCTTTCCAACCTAAACCATTCTAGGATTTCTCAATTAGGAGGCAGGTTTGGCTGCCCACCCTCAGCTGTACAATCTGGCTGGTTGCTGCTTCCCCAGTCCCCATCCTCCTGCATCTTTTTCCCCTTCTTGCAACTCTCCAATGAAAGAAACATGGCTTAACTCTCCATCTGAAAACAAATACAACCTGAACCAACATAATAATACTAGCAGCTGATGTGATTAGTGTCAGAGATGCTGGGTCTGGTTTCTGTGTTGGAAGTGTACGTTCATAGAAAGCAAACAATTGTCTAATCCTAAAACACTAAATACCTTTACAGCGATATATTTCCAGGGTTATACTACAGCCACATGGCAAAGAGGTTGAGTCAGGTCACTAAGGAAAATGCAAGTTCATTTTCTTTCCTTCAGCCAAGAACCATCCTTTTTCACAAGTTCTGGGGTTTTGACATGACCTACTTCCCCTGCTCCTTAACCATTCCCTCAAACAACAGCAGAGGGAAGCAGATAGCAGCAACAGTCACCTGCATGGAAGGGGCCACCTCAGCTGAGGGTGGGGAAAGCAACACAAGTGAGTGGAGATCAGGAGGGGAGAAGCTTTCACTTCTTCCCTTCCCAGAGGGCTCAGGCAGGGGCAGGAAGCACAGACCTGCTGCCTGAAGGCTGGCTTAGTGTTTCCTTTTCTCCCGAAAGTGTTCGGATTAATGCTCATTTGATTTTTCTTTCATTTTTTAAATACAGGATTTCAGTGCCAATTTAAAAATTTCTGCCAATGCTGGGGGTGGGGAAGGAAGTAAAAACATCCAAGGTATATTCTCTCCTGGCTTTCTGGTTTGCTCTTATGCTTTTCAAAAAGGAACTATGAAAAGCCTCACTGATACCATAACAAAAGTTCTGTTATGTTGGAGGAAATGAGGGCCTATGGAACCCCCTATGTGCTCAGGCAGACACAGCATGCCAGAAAATCCAACAACAGCTGAGTTGACAGAAAACCCTGCTGCCTCCAAAGCAGAGCCTTCAGCAGCTGGTTAGGAATACACGTCCAGCTACACTACTGGTCATGCCATGTCTCATGATCCCTATCACTAGGCACACACAACAAGCAGCTTTATGATTCTGCATCCTTTACCATGAAAACATGTTTATTTCTAGATGGAGATGAAAAGTTTCTGTTGTTTCCTTCCTCCCTCCACACTGCTTTCTAAAGCAGGAGTTTACATGGTAAGGGGAAGCCAGACACAGGTTCTGTTTGCTATAAAATCAGAGTTGTAACATGATTTAGCAAGTCATTTACTAGAGACTGGTTCCTATATACAGAAAAATTCCTTGTTGTTTGTTATCCTCCCAGGCAGAAGCAGTGCATCCCATTTCTCTGTACAGGCCTTGGAGAGACACTAAAAAACTACCTATGTAATGGAAAAATCTAGGATTTTGTTTACTATTTCTACTACACCTCACCACTCAGCTGGGAAATAGCGTATCCAGTAACACAGTACCTGTATTTGTGTTTTCTTGGGCTTCTTCTTCTGTCTTTGCTATTGTGGTAGTAGGGACAGGCATAACCCTGGCGACAGAGTCGGGGGGGTTTCTTACATTGCTCTGTCTTGTAGTTTCCCAAGACATAGGTTGTATCTGAAAAAGAAGCAACCAGTTAATTGGAGATGACTAGAACCTATATTTACTATACAAAGCTTTTTACAGGAGTGAGCACTCCACAAACACCAGACTTCCCCAGCCCCACAGACCTCAAGTGACACGCACCTTGCCACCTTGGTTCCTCACTGAGTATCTTCTCTATCATAGCATGGCTAGCAGCAACTGCAGATTGACCCTCTATGCTGCCTTCAGATGTGGTCTGACCATTCTGCAAAGCCTCCATCGCCTGAAGCTCCCTTTGTGGAGAGAGTTAGATGAACATACAGAGAGAGCAGATGACAAGACAGGTAAATGTGAATAAAAACTGATATACTGGAGCATCATTAATTCCTAAATGGATGCATTTCATTCACACATTTTTGTCAGAATATCTTCAGTCAAACAACAACTGCAACAGATGTTCTTCATTCCAGATGTATTATTTTGACCCCTCCCATCAGACTCCAAGCCACAATACAAGTAGTTTAAAGTATGCTCCCTTCCCCCATTTTGAGTATCCTCTCTAGAGATTTTGTAGATTTGCCTTAGTAGGAAGGGACATATCATCATCACCACAACACTAAGCATTTCATGCTGAAGCAGTATTGTCCTTTGCTCATCTGACTTTCCATTGGGGTAGAGAAGTTACTTTCTTCAAGCAGATCCCCAACCTCTACTAACCTGATGTCATACACCGGAGAGCGTAAGTCATGGGGCCCATGAGCAAACGCACAGTGGACTCCGTTCTTCGTGCAGTTTCCCTTGGAGTCTGTCTCATGAATGCAGATTCCAGTTTTGTAGTAGCGCAAGTGATACCTCCTCTCTGTGTCTCCAGTAGTTCTATGCAAAAAGGGACATCTGAAGTACAGAAGGAGGGGAAGAACAGATGAAGTCTGGTCACACGGGTAACGGATTGAGCACTGCCACAAGATTTATTGCTGCTACAGGATGCTACAGTTAACACCACCTTTGCTACCTCTGCTCTTTCTCTTATGCTGTGTCTTACAGCACTACACAGAACCACTAAACTTGTCACTACATGGTGCATAATGGTTTCCAGTCCTAAAAAGACAACTGGATTATTAAGACAGCAGCAGTTTCTTATTCTAGTCTAATGCCTGCCAGGGGTCTGGAAAAGAGCATGGACATTGCCAAGGTGGTCCAATATACTAGCTGTGACTGAAGGGACTTCACACAGAATCATAGAATAGTTAGGGTTGGAAAGGACCTTAAGATCATCCGGTTCCAACCCCACTGCCATAAGCAGGGACACCTCACACTAAACCTTGTCACTCAAGACTCCGTCTAATCTGGCCTTGACCACGAGGGATTGAGCACTCACAACTTCCTTGGGCAACCCACACCAATGCCTCACCACCCTAACAGTAAAGAACTTCCTCCTCATATCCAGTCTAAACTTACCCTGGTTTAATTTGAACCCATTACAACCTTGTCCTATCACTACAGTCCGTAATGAAGCATTCCAGCATCCTTACATTCCAGTATCTTTCAGATACTGGAAGGCTGCTCTGAGGTCTCCATGCAGCCTTCTCTTCTCCAGGCTGAACAGCCCCAACTCTCTCAGCCTGTCTTCACACAGGAGATGCTCCAGTCCCTGATCATGCTTGTGGCCTCCTCTGGACTTGTTCCAACAGCTCCATGTCCTTTTGATGTTGAGGACACCAGAACTGCACACAATGCTCCAGGTGAGGTCTCACGAGAGCAAATGTGCACATAGCATATACCATTTCCTCAGCAGCCCACCTAGACTTTGTGCTGTTACTGTTTCCTGCTAATGTAGTCCTACAGGGCTGCAACAGGCTATCTATAGCCAAACGTATTCTTTATGCAGAACACAGGACATGGAAGAATTACAAAACTACTGGTTTAGCTTCTGTTTTGTTTCCCCTCTTAGGCAGAACAAGCTACACTAAGAAATGAAATGAAAGACAGCAAAACGTTCTGAGATGGCAACAGTTTTCATTCATTGAGTTTCAGCCAGATATGAACCAGTCATCTAGAAGCCAAAGCCCTCAAATATCCTATTTCCAGTTCCTTCCAGTTCTCTTATACTGAAGAAGAAAGTATTGAACCCGAAGCCTCAGGCTGGGGGTTATTCCATGCTGTTGGAGTCACAAGATCTTTACTTAATGAGGCAAAAAAAATACTGTTTTCCTGACAAATAACATTTTTCTGTATGTTTATATTGGCATCATGAAAGGGAACTGAAATTTCATCTTTCTATAGCATCTCCATATAAAACATTCCCTATATTTGGCCAGTTTAAAGTTACTGAGTTAACTGAGTTACTGAGTTAACCCTTTAATTGCTGGACTGTACCACATGCATAGCAGAAACCCTTGCATGTCTGCTCCAGCTAAACTTCCTGCAGTCACGGGAAGAGAAGACACAATAAAACAAACTCTTTCTCATATTGACTTATTCTGGGTACCAGTAATTTCCCTAACTAGCTTCTTAAAAGTTCAGGAAGTAAACTGACATGTATGATTTTATTCAAAATCCATGGGGATAGATAATTCAGAAGGCAGGCTAGAAAACAAAGCTCCTCTTCCTTCAACCTGTGAAAAATTAAGCTACCCTGCTAGTGACCAAGAGCAATCATTTAACAGCCAGGGACTTACAGGAACAGAGTCTTTCTGAGCCCATTCATCACCAAGCTCTTTCTCCCACCTTAACTTTGCTGAGAATGTCAGGGACAATGAATGATGAAAAAGCTGAATTCCCACCTAAGTCACCCTTGGTACCACCTCTGCAGCAGGCCTGGAGCGCATGGGTTGCTATTACAGAATTCACATCTGTTTTCATGTTATGTTGGTTACAAAGCTGCTTTACTGCTGACTTACCTCATCTCTATGAGAACTGGCTGGAATTATCATCTGGACCGATACCAAAAGCCTAGTGCCTAAAAAGCAGGGTGCAGTCTTTACTTACTCATCTCCTTCTGGGCAGATTCCTGTGGTCTCATCATACTTGGTACAGTAAATGTCAGGGCTGTAGTTAAATGTACCATCCCGGCGGCGGATAGATCTGCGACGACGCTGGTTGACAAAGTGCCAGTGGAAGCAAGTGTAGGGTCGGTGCTGAGTGCACTTGTGCTGCACAAAAAGAGGGCACTGCTCTGTGCGGAATTCCTTCAGGTACCTGCAGACAGAAATCCAATAGCAAGAGATTAGAATAGGACAGGATGCTTGTCAGAGGCAATATCCTATTGACCCCTGCAGGGTTCAGGCCAAACAGAGCTGAATCCACCAAAGAGATGCCTGCTGTCCTTCTGACACCCTCCTTTGCTTTTGTGCTCAACAGGGGAAGCTGGAAGCTGTTGATTGTCTGGAGTGGGAACATACCAGTTACTAGGCTAGTTAACACAAACATGAATGCTAACAACAGCTGAAATCAGGGTATCTGATCTATCAGCATTGTTTTGAAGAAGCTTTCCATAAGCTTAGAAAATAGTTTGTGAGAAAACAGAACTCTTAAGTACCACTCTATCCATTTTCTATCACTAAATCCGAGACCTATCTGGGTAAAAAGGGGTTTCCTTCCTATATGGTCAGTTTTAAAAACTCTAGCAACATACACTTCCTTGTAGCCACGCTTAAAACTCTACATTACTGAGAAAGAATTTTAAAAGACATGCCTTGTGCTCCTGGTTTACCTTGGATTCTTCACTCCATGGCTGACTACGAAATTCATTTTAATCAAATTTCATCTCTTGCATTGTTGTGAGTTCAGGACTCAGTCTTGAAAAGTGAGATAACGATCCTCAAACTACTGCATGTTCATGTTGTTTTAGTTTTAATATGCAATTCTCTCAAAGTACGTGTCTTCTTTTACCCCAACAACTAAAAAAGTCATAAGCTTTTATTTGTGACACTGATAACAGTCTCTAAACCCAGATCATAGAGGATTACGAAAAGGTTTAGATCAACATAATGATCTGACTGTTATCTGTGTTACAAAACACAGGTGCTTACAAAACCCTTGCTACCCAAAACCCACTAGCTGTCCTATATTTACAGGGAACACAACAATTGTAGTAGCTCAGACCTGAATCCCATCGGGTTTAGGCTCAGACACCTCCAAGAACAAGACAGAAGGCTCAGAGCATTCTGATTTCTTACATTTAGAGGTCAGTTTAAACACCAAGTAACAAAATCTGCTGGTCAAAATCAAAGTGCCAGTATTGTGCTGGAAGCAGCAGGATGATAGAACAGCAGATGTGGACTAATTGTGAACTGCATATGTAGTCCAAGGCAAGAAAACAGAGCACAGGAATTTGTAAAGTATTCCTTCTCATATCAGACAATTTTTCTATTGTATCTAAATGAATGGAAAGATGTCTGATGCCCAAAGATGTGCTTACAGATAATACTATCATGCTAGATGCATTCTGAAAGCAACATCTGTAAATAAAGCTTCCTTTCCTCCTTATCCCAGCTGAAGAAAAAGCCACAGGAAAATGCAAACCTCGACCCAAGTGGTGGGTTTTTTTTGCTTGCTATGAAGGAGAATATCACTGGCAAGAGACCTCCTACACTGGATTTTGCAAGCATGAAAGGATAAAAGCTCTTCCTCCTCTTCAACCTCCAAACAAGTGAAACACGCAGATTCCACTGCTGCTGCTGCTCTGCAATCACTGGGGACTGGAGAGCCTCCGCAGCTGCTGTAAGCCCTGTTCAACCCCAGCCCATCTGTCCTCTGCCACCAGTGTGGCTGGAGAACAGGATCTGCACTGAGGCCCAGAGCTTAACATCTGAAAAAATGGAGATGGTATGCAGGAATAGGTGGGTTTCGGATGGGTGAGGGCTAATAACATCACTTCATTCCTTTTCATCTTTAAAAGGTTGGCTCCATTCAACAGGAGATCCCTACTCCAACCACAGCAGCAGTTCATCTGAAAACCAAACGCCACAATAAAATTAAACCATTCTTGAGAAGCTTTTCAAGCTGTTGGACCAAATACAGTTGTAAAAGGTGAAATTCCACAGATTAGTTTATCTGATCAGTGCACTAATAAGACTCAGAACAAATGTGACTGTAACAACATTTAGATTGGAAAGTGAATTAAGTAAATTTAAGCAGCATGATACTTGGACTGCCATCCAGATACTCTATAGTCACCAACCAATCCCTTCCACCCACAGATCTCCATGTCCTCCTTGCCTTAGAGACATGAGATTTATGTTACTCCTCTTTTATCAATGGACAAACTGCAAAACAACCCTATGTGCCCCAGCCAGTATCAGCAGCAATCAGAGAAACCAAGACCATTTAAACTCTTCCATCTTCTACAAAGTGAGTCTTCATAGAATCCTGGACTGGTTTGTGTTGGAAGGGACCAACATCTGCTCATGCAGTTCCAAACCCCGGCCACAGGCAGGGACACCTTGCACTAGACCAGGTTGCTCCAAGCCCTGTTCAACCTGTCTCAATCTCCCCTCTGACTGGTTAAAGCCATTCCCCCTTGTCCCGTTCATACAGGCCCTTGTCCAAAGGCCTTCACCAGGTTTCCTGTAGTCCCTTTAGGCACTGGGAGCTGTGTTCTCCCTGGAGCCTTCTCTGCTCCAGGCTGGAGAAGCCCAGCTCTCCATAGCATAGGTGCTCCAGGCCCTTGGAACATCTTCATGGCTTCCTCTGGACTCACTCAAGCAGGTCCATGCACCTCTTGTGTTGAGGCTGCATAGCTGCCGTCCTGGCCTTCATTTGAAAAACAGCATCATGAACCCCTTCAATGCTCTGGAAACTAAGGGGAGATAGCCGGCCTACACAACCTGGGTATCAAGCCCAGCACTCCAGACTTGTAGTGACAGACATGCATGAAACACTGAAGAAAATCCTTGGAATTTAACAACTGCACAATCAACTGAGCTGAAACAGCTTTCCTTTAGCAGGAGAGTTTAAAAATGCACACTCTGACTTGGGATTTCAGTCTCTGGAGTGTCAACTGTTGCTGAAGAGCATTTGAAAATTAACTGCATTTCATGATTGGCTAAACTCCCTGGAGAAACATTTATTACAATGTAAATGATAATTACATAAGTAAATGGTTCACCTGTGAAATGTTTAACACCTAATTTGCTTCATCAGAAACTCATTCGTTAAATGCTGTCTCTTAAATAAACCATCTCTTAATTTCAAAGCAAGTCCCACAAACAGGTACCACTGAGCTCAGCAAAACACATTAACTGTGCATGACCACCTCCACAATAGACCCAACAGATGACAAGGAGGGTTGTCAAATTAGGTCAGTCATTTCAAGCCTTTCAATCACTTCTTCAGGGGCTGTTATTTTTTGGAGGGTTGGTTTTTTCTTTTCAAGCCACTAAAACATTTTAAATCGCCCTCCTCTGCAATACCCCGAATAGTAAACTGCCTTATAGCCCTCTATTCTCTTGATTCATTGAGTTCAGGCTCCTCTGGGAGAACACAGACCACTCAACCAGCCACTTTGTATTAAAATATATGAAAGGCATGTAAACCACATGTGTTTTGGGAACCTAGAAAGAATACCTAGCCTGCCCCACTACAGTGTTATGTCTCACAAAGCAGAAAGCTATTCATATTTCAGTAGCCTCTTTGCAAAGGCTTGAAACAAAAACACAGAAAAGAGACATGACAATGCCAGATCCTGCTGCTCTCAGTGCTTCCTGAACATTTTTTTTTCCCCAGACCAGCTGAGAAAAGGAACTTCTGAAGACCCTTGGAAAATAGAAAACAGGTTGAGGGCTGGTACACATTTCACAGTGTACCACCGAAACGCTGTGCCTGCACAGCAAGAGGAAATTCAGCAACGATAACCGGTATTTCCCACTCCCCTCTTACGGATCTCAGGAAACTGTAAACCCCATGAGGGGCACAAGAATTATTACCCCCATTCTATACAGGAGTTACTTCAATATTTATTAAAAACCATAGAGGTGAAGCTAATCAGTTCTATGTTGGTCTACTTTACATGCACTCTCTTTCAATGTGTGTGTATGTGCCGCATTTCCAAACCCATATATTTTTTTTAACATGGAAGGCATGTAGTACAATTGTCTTCTGAGACTACATTAACATCAACACCCAAATTCCTGGAGGAAATGTGATCACTTATGAGTCCTACTAAACAAAGATAAATGCAATTCTAAACAAATAGGACAAGGCTCAGCAGAACAATGCATATCAAAGTGCCCAGGCTGCCTAGCAGGATGGACACTACTGGAAATGAAAGCCTCTTTCCTTAGAAGGACACTGAGGAGAGGTTCTTAGGCGAGATTTGTGAACTCCTGGAGACTGAGAAGAGCAGCAAAGTATTAGGGAAAAAAACCCAAAACCAACCAAAAACCAAACCACTCTGCGAAATTGTGAATGCTCTGCTGAAATTCCACTTCGTCTGGACAGAATGTTGGGAGGATCAGTCCTTATCTCTGCAATAGTTTACACTAGTGGGGGAACTATTAAGTGTTTTTCATTACCAGTAGTGACCAAACTCCCCAGGGCAGGGCAGCAGTTGGTAATGGATGATGGCAGTTCTCCCCCTGCCCTGGAGGGACTGAGCTGCTCCAGGAGCTGCAGGAAAGGAGATGGGAAAGGGAGGACGAAAAAAAGGAAAAAGTACTTCCAAACACCACCCAAACCCCCCCAATTCAAACCAAACTAGAATGAACTCGAAAGGTGGGGGTAGGGGAAGAGGAACCAAGGAGAAACTCTAACCCAGAAGCTTCATTTTTAAACTCAACAATTGCAGCCTTCTCCCAGTCACGTTTATTGCCTGCTGTGGCTTTGCGGCAGCTTTATCTGTGTGGCTCTGGTGAACCCATGGGCTCAAGCAGCTCCTACTAGAGAACCCTGCGCTCCTGCCACATCCCAGGACAGTACATGTCCTGCCAAACCTGAGAGGAGCCACGCACACAGTGCCATGAGCTCAGCTCAGGAAAACGTGCTGGAAAGGCACGAAGACAGCTGAGCTCCAAATGCTTCATTAAAAGTCTTATCCAAAACTCCCTGGAAGTGCTGGAAGATGCACGCTGATGCCAAGAGACAAATCTCTGCTTTGTAACAGAGGGATGAGGAAGATTGGGGTGAGCAACAATACCAAGGAGCACAGAAACAAAAGAATTAAAACCAACTTTTCCAAACCCTCATTGCTTCTGTAATGCAACGCCAGGCCCCTCTTCACTTCTGACACCTGCACTATTTGAGATCTTCATGTAGGCCCCAAGGCAAGCTTCTCTTCTTTGCAGCCCTCCTCACTCCCCCCATGCAATCCCCTTCCTGCCAAAACTCCTCTTGGGCCCAAAGAGAGCACGGAGTCTCATTGACAGGATCTGAACTTTCTGCAGCAGACAGAAAACCACTAGCTAATTGTTTGGCTAATCCAGAGTAGGGCACTGCTTGTAAATGTAGGACAACAGTGAGATCTAACACCCTGTCACCTGGACTTCCCATACACATGGGGGTGTGTTTACACCATGAAAATGCTACAGCACCCCTAGCGAAGGCCTGCATTAGGCAACTGGTACCAGTGCTGAGTGTCTGGTGTTACCTCAGCGCAAACCGCAGACACCTTCTACACCAGCAGGCACATCCTGCTCAAAGTGATGGCCATGGGGCTCCATCTCTGCAGCTTCTCGGTCACAAGAAACTGACCCAGAGAAGTGTCCAGGCAACATTCCGACTGCATAGGCTCTGATTGTTTTTGCAAAGCCCAGCCTAATGTGGACGCTTCACTTTGTTACTAGCACTAATATTAGAAATTACTAGCTCATGGCTGTGTAACAATTCTTAGTAGTAGGCACTGTCCAAAACAGCCCACAGAGACAAATTAACTCAGAAATCTACAGTGTTTGGTTCTGTGCTTTTTCTTTTAAACCAAGGTTTAAGGTCCTGATACAATTTCACAGATCAAGATGAAAATGCTCTTCTGCTATTACCATTCATACCTTAGTTCCACCTGCCTCCTCACAGTGCAGGATCACACTGGCAAAGATACAGTTTCACTAGCACAGTACTACATGGATATGCTGGGGACTTTCATTGGCACTTTTTATCAGTTCTGTCCTGCTGTTTCAGACAGGACTGCCCGAGGCCATAGGCCTCTTTGTACGGCTTCAGGTGGTCCCAGTTCACCTCACACTCTTCCTGAAAGGCAAAGCCTGAATGACAGAGGTCACTACGTGACAGCTGTCCATTAGCTTTCCTTTGCTGGAAGCTCCTGCTGGCACAGATCTCTACCAACAGCAGCACACAGAAGTTCGCCTAATTGGGTTTCTAAACAAAAGAAAAGTTAAGAAAATCAGAAAATCACCATCTTAGCTCTCAAGTTTATACTAACGGTTTGAGTGAACACAAGTAAGATGACCCAGATCAGGTAGTGCTTACCCAACAGACAGCCCAAAAAGGAGGCCAAAAAGGCAGTGCAAAACCCAGGAGAAAATACCTAACTCTAAGCACAAACGTTTCTATTTCAATAAGCTTCACGTATAGAAAAGATTTCCAAAAGTCCTGCTTGATTTGTAAGCTTGAAGAGCCACCCCAATTCAAGAGGAAAAGAGCTGTCCATTTTAAATCAGCTAATTCATTTCACCCTCATCACATTTTATTGCAAAAGATGGTATCAGACACACTTTACATAAGAAACCCATGACTCAATTATTTTCTTTTACTGAACTGTGGTATTCCAATTGAAATGAGTCAGTAGTGCATGACAGAAGCTACTTACTCCAACAGGATACTCAATAAAAATCCTACTAATGCTCTTTTCATTTAACATACCATTACTGAGTGAAAACCCATGATATGCAGCTCTGACATTGCTCAGGAGGAGTTTTTGCTCTTAGGGCAAAGATGATATTCCATCAAAAGAGGAATATCAAAACATGGGAAGGTGTTGAATTTAAAGAACAGGGTCATTCAAAAATCATTTGGAGTCAGCATACCAGCATTCCCAGGATGTGTCATAAAATGCTGGCAAAATGCTGTCACAAAATGCTCTGAAAAAGCTCTCTGACAGGCAACATAGTCTTCAATTCCCAAGATTTCTTAGGTTTGGAAGGGACAAGAATGAAACAACCAATCTAACTTCACAGGAGTTGTAGTTTCTTGTTCCCAGGGGTAGGCACAAAACAACCAAGTCCCTCAACTTACAGCCACAAGGTACCGACAGCCTGGTACACAGCCTGCCTCAACCTCTACAAGGAAATGTTCAGCACCCTCCTAGTAAAAGCTATAGTTAAGATAAGTCTCTTTTAATAAACAATATTTTTCACTTGCTGGCAGATGCAATTGAATACTGAAACAGAGCCTCACACGAATGGTTGCTGAATATCAAACAATAACAAACACCCTTACCAGCAATCTTAAAGGATTTCATCATGATTTCAGGAGATGTTCTCAACAGTTTTCAGGTACTGTGCCTCACCACTACTGGGTATGTCCCCTTTTGCCATATTTCATGGTATTTTCCTAAATAACCTCACAGACCTGACCAAACCCTCAGACTTCACACCAAGGTTTTTTCATGTTCCATGCATCACTTGACACAAACATCTCTCTCTGTATAGCTCAACAACTATCAGACTATCTGCCTTTCCATACCCTCAACAGCCAGGTACGGTTCTGCAAACCTTGCAAAGATCAGAAAACATTTAAATCTCAAAGAGAAATACATAGATCACTTCATAAAAACCAAAGGCTGACTGTGGACGTGGGAAAGGAGAAAAGAATGAGGAAAAAGTTTCAGTTAGCTCACATCTGTCAAGAAGACAGACTTCCCATGCCCCAGTGTTTTCTCTACCATCTAAATAGATTGAACCATCAACTGGAAAAAGGTCACACAGCAGACAGCACTGTGTGATCTTAAAGCTGTTAGATTTCCCCTTCTCCATTAGAGCTTGACAATAATGTCAGTCTAAGGGCAAACAAAGAAAGCGAGTTAGGAAGACTCATTAGGGATGCATGGAGTTGGGCTTGTTTGGCTGCAGAGGGGTTTTTTGGGGTTGTGTTTAGTGGTTTTTTGTTAATTCCTTTTTCAAGAGTTCATATAACTCATTGATCAAAACATCAACTGTTCACATCCATAGCCCATGACTCACTACTTTTCACTACAGAAATAGGCAGGCATCATTCACACTTTTTCACAGAATTATAGAATGGTTTGGGTTGGAAGGAACCTTAAAGCTCATCCAGTTCCAACCCCTGCCACAGGCAGGGACACATCCCACTAGACCAGGTTGCTCCAAGTCCCTGTGTCCAACCTGGTCTTGAACACTGCCAGGGATGGGGCAGCCACAGCTTCTCTGGGCACTCTGTGCCAGTGCCTCACCCTCTTCTTCCTAAGATCTCATCTCTACCCCCTCTGTCAGTTTAAAACCATTCCTCCTTGTCCTGTCCCTACAGGCCCTTGTCCAAAGTCCTTCTCCAGGTTTCTTGTTGCCCCTTTAGGCACTGGAGCTGCTCTCAGGTCTCCCCTTCAGGAGTCTTCTCTTCTCCAGGCTGACCCAGCCCAGCTCTCTCAGCCCGGCTCCCAGAGCAGAGCTGCTCCAGCCCTCGCAGTATCCTTGTGGCCTCCTCTGGACTCACTGGAGCAAGTCCTAGGCCTCTGATCAACTTAGCAAGTAAAGCTGAGCTGAATGCTTCCAAACGAATGCTAAGGGTACTGAAGAAGCCGAACTGCTAGATTACAAAAAAACAAAGGATAACACACCACAAGTACAACAGTCATATGCAACAGGAACCTGACCTCTATGGTAACTCTAGTTTTGGATTGCGAAGGAGATCATGGGGTTGACAACGCATCTAATTCAATTAAGCAGAAAGGAAAGAACTACACATGGCCAATACTTCATAGATAACAACTTTCAGGGACTGTAAAAGTTCATGCTAAAAATAACACGATGGCAACTCTCAGAAATGATCAGGACATTTTTCAATTAGAAGAAAAATGCCAGACATAAACAGCTGTGCCTTGTCTACACCACAGGAAGAAAAAACACAGCGAGACACTACAGCATAGTGCCAGCCCACCTCGGGAAGAGAGCCTTGCACCAGCTTCAGGCAAAACATGGTTTCCACAATTACAGCAAAAACGGCTTTGAGATAAATACCATATTGGAGCTAAGTAGCCCAGCGATGCTGTCTTGATAAGAAAAAATCAAGGCTTTCAGCTTGGAGTTAATAAAATGAATGTTTATCCCAGCTGTGAACAGCTAAGACACCAGCTCCAGATAGCTCCAGTCTGCGCGGGTCAGGGGAAAGGTGCTCGGTCAGAACTCCCTCGAGCTGTGCATCCCCGAGGCTTGTATGATTCAAACCTGAGGAACAAACTGATTTCAGTCACTTTCCTGGCGGTGTGCTCTCTTTGAAAAGCACAAGCTTATTGTGTCAGTGGACCATGAAATGCACATGGCCAAGCCATACCAACAAAACCCATTTTAAACACGAGTGTTTATTTACACAGAGCTTTCTCCTTTTTAATTCAAACACTCCAGCACAGGCATACGCAAACATTTCACTGCACTACATTTCAGACATTTTTCTTAAAAGCCATTCAGCAAGATCCAGAACTCCACATAAAGCCCTGAGTTTACGTTTATATTTCCTTGAGTTTGATCCTTTTTGTCCCTCTCCCAAATTAATTGGCCATGAATACGTATTACGTGACATGACCTCAAAATTAACCAAGTATTTAGACAGTTCAGGCAATGTTTTAGATAGAAAGCCATTGTTTTTCCCCAAGTTTGTATGCCGTATTTTCAATCTGACACCACTCATTACACAAACACCTAAAGCCCACCTTCCTGGTTTCAAATATGGGTCACCCCCAGCTGGGACAAGCCTCATCACTCCCTGGGCTGATTTCAGCTCTATAAACTATTCAGCCGCTATCAGTCCTTGCATACAGCACCTGTGTAAGTGCTGAGTCTAAGAAAACAGAAGCATAAGGAAATAATTATTTTTCAGTTAACATGTGGGTGAAGCTTACTGCATCCAGAGAGCTGCGCACAGGTTTACACCTGGTTTGATTGCCAGTACAATATATCAACATGTGTTTCAATATGGGCACTTAAATATTTTCCTGCTAACGACTTTGCAGAAACATCTATCCATAGGCCTGTCTATTATGGTCAGCTTATGTCCAGTTAAATTTTTCTGATTTATATTAACTGGATTGGATAAGTGGTGCTTTTTTATCCTTGTGTTAGCGCTTGTGGCCTCAGACACATGGAGAAAGTCTGCAGAAAGGTGGAATCTGAGCAGAGTTAAACGTGTTGGGTTTGCTGCACTAGACTACAATGAATCAAGGTCTGATTAACGCACTGATGTCCTGGGCTGCAAAAATTAATGTTCCAGCTTCCAGTTAATTTCTCCATGCTGTACTTCTCTCCCCACCAATTCAATCGCTAACAAAGCCTTCCCAGGACCAGCAACTGTAGAAGCATTAGTAAGGGCTGTGAGCAGGGCTGGGCTGTTCTAAAACCTGTGTTACTCACTCTGCTAGTTCCCTACAACGAAACAAAATATCCCACATGCAACAGTTTGTAAAGGCTAATTCAGAAAAATATTATCTCCATACAAGACACTACATAGCTGAGGCTTTCAGTTACAGATTTTTATGAGCGTTTTTAGGTAGCTGACCTTTAACATCTTGTCTTACAAGAGGTGCTTCAGAAATAGAGCACAGTAGCCCCCCTTCTCCTGGCCACACCAAGAACCTTCATGATTTAACAGTTTGTTCCTCCATTGCAGCCCCATTCTCACAACAGTTTCAAGACAGTGCATGAACTGTAGGAAGGTCTTATACTTACACTGGATCAACACTAGAAAACCAAACATCCATAAGAAGTGACGGGTCTATAGTGCTCTCATCCAGACCAAGCTGTATTTGAAAACAAAATAGCATCTGCTTCTTCTCCGGTGAAATGCCAACTAGACTTGCAGCAGCCTCTTTGGAAAGGCTTACATTTGTGAACAGATGTTTTCTGTTGTGAATTTGAAATAAAACACAGTGATTATCTAATGAGCATGAACCTGCCTCCCATGACACATGTGCCAGCACAAAAATAAAAGCCAGCTCTTATTCGTTGATTTTGAAAAATCAATGTTAGCCATTCATTGGATTTTCTTTTCCAGTCAGCACTCACATCAGACTTTATCTGTGGCTGCTACAGCCCTGCAGGCTTTCTCGACACTCCATGAAGCAGGCACCCCTCAGAATAAAAGTCTACGCACACAAACAGACTGGTCCAAAGAAGCAACATTGAATGTCCCACATCAGACCATGTGTCAGACAGGGACCCCGACATCTGGGTGTATGCCAGCCCTCCACCACAGGGAATGCAGTCAGATCCCAGGCTATACCACAACTTCTCATCTTTCATTTTGACTAACCAATCCATGAATAAATCTGGTGGCACTCTGAAGATCTATTACATGTGCAAGCCAGTTTATTTGGTTTGCTGTTGCTGTGAAGCTGCATGACTGCCCTGGGGCATCAGCTGGGTTTATTTCTGCTCTGATGGTGAATATCCAAGTGTTATTAAGGAAAGCTTACAGTCTATTGAAAATTAGAGGAGAAAAATCACCTCTAAGCATATTGGGTGTGGACTGACAACTTTTTTTTGAACTGTGGTTACGTGCTGAAGACGAAGGATAGCAAGTAAAAGAGTTATGATTTTTGCAGATATTAATCAGATAGAGTTTGAAGAATCTATTTCGCTTTCCACAGGTGCAGGACTGCTTATCAACCTGAAGAAATTCTAGGCATACAATGATAAAAAGCAATCCAACCTTAATTTCTTAACTGTAATTAACAGTGCCACCATTCTTACTAGGCCAGTATGCTCTACTGAAATGTATTTGCAATTTCTGGCCAACAGATAGCTAGGGATGGCCCTGGATTTTTCCTGCCTGACCAGAAACTCGGTATAACCTTCCCTTCTACCAATGTTCTGACAACTATATCCAATTAAATGTCTCCGTGTTTTAACAAGAGGTAAGAACCAGACCAGTATCAAGCATTTCAGTCAACTAGCACTATTACTGCCATCACTGCCTTTCAGTACTTAAAATATTTCTTTCAAAGAAAACCCAGGACTTTTCTTGTTGTAACAGTTTAGGTTTACCTAAAAGAACACTACTGCAAGGTGAGGGTATATGAAGACAGCCTGCAACAAAGCAGAGAAGAAATGGTCTGTATTCATTTTAAGGGAATATTCATTCCAACTGATATTTCAAATGTCAAACTGGTATTAACTGCATCAAGCACTGATCAAAATACACAAGACACAGCTGAGAAAATTATCACAAGCATCTAAATTGGCTGTCATCACCAGGTGGAGTTTGAGGAAGTACAAGCCTTTAGCATCTCCTTACATACCCTTCTGGTGAGGAGGCTTCATAGTTTTGATTGCCCTGATACAAAAGATAAACTCGCAATAAAGTTAAGGGGAAAGAAAGATAGCTAAGAAAGTCATTAATGTGGGACACAAGGGGAATTGCTGCTTGGTTGGCTGTGCATGTGCACAGGGCCCAGCTTTCAGCTTTGCACCTGATCTACAAGTGACGTGTTGAACATTACAAGAAGTTTACGGAGTTTATAAAGACTTTATAAGATGGAAACGTCTGTGACTGCCTTACTCTCACAGTCCACGATTTCAACAAAATCTGATTTAAGGAGACTTTAAGGAGGAAACCAACACAATATTAAAAAAGAAACAACAATAAAAAAATAAGAAAAAAATCTTAGACTCAGTTTAGACATCAGTGATGCCATGAGGGGAAGGAATGGACCATATAACTGGGAACTTCTTACCATCTCCTTTAGCCCTGGCTCTCATTTTCAAAAAGACTTATAAAGTTTTTAGAAAGCAAGAAGTTAACAGAAGGAACAAAACATGATCTCAGCATCTTCTGAAATGAATTTAGCTCCTGGGGTCCTGACAAGCAGGTTCTCACAACCTTCAACGCTGCAGTTTAAGACATTATTGCTTCAGCTCTTTATTTTGCTCCTCTCTTAGAAATCACAGCTCCTATCACAGGGCTAACAGAAGGGAGAGTCGACCTGCTCTCCAGCTGCCCTAGTTCACAGCCTGGTGTATTAATACAGTCTACCAGTGACAGCTGATGCCAATATGTCACACAATCAACGTGAATAACTGATGTCCTGATACATTCCTGTCATGTTGGTGTAGGACAGAAACATCCTGCAAACAGCTAGGCTGAAATGCAATGGCAGATCTTCCAGAGGACATTGGTCATACCCTTTGTAAAAGAAGGCTGCACACTGCAGCTGCTCATAGAAATTAGAAAAATCTATTCTGGTGTAAAGAAGAAATCTGAATAAAACAAAATGCTGAATTCCAACGGAATTTGCTCCAAAATAAAGCCAAACAATATTTTAAAGAAAAATAATAATAAGGCAATACAGATACCTACAAAATGAGAATATGTGTATACTGGGAATTTCAAAATTCCAAGGTTTTCTGTAAGAATTATTAATTTCATTTTGTCTGCCATCCCACAGAAATTATCCTATATGATACTGGAAGCAATGTAGAAGCCTTAACATAGTCCTTTGTTTTTTTTAACCAAAAAGAATCAAAACAACATTTTCAAAGTTTGAAAAACTCTGCATGAGTGAGTCCCTCTCCTCTTTCAGAGAATCTGTGATTTTTGAACTATCA
Source organism: Agapornis roseicollis (assembly GCA_002631895.1). Taxonomy (NCBI): domain Eukaryota; kingdom Metazoa; phylum Chordata; class Aves; order Psittaciformes; family Psittacidae; genus Agapornis; species Agapornis roseicollis. Next base: position 52,758 of record NDXB01020909.1, on the reverse strand, counting down.
ACCAGGGCTGGACCAAAGCTCGTTCTGAAAATCTCAAAGCAGAACACAAAGCTTTTCGTTCAGCAAAATATTCCTACTCCACTGATAGAGCAAATTCCTTGTCACTTCTGATGTCTGGAAGTACTCACTTATTGAGTGCAAATGCAGCAAGCAGCTCCAGCCCCGCTGCAACACAAGGGAGGAAACCCCTCACTGCCTCCACCTGCACAGTAACCAGCAGGACATCACAGTCCTATGCTGATGGGGTCCCAACGACCCTCACAGCAGAGGCTTTTCACACTCCTCCTTTGATGACCATAGCATTTAGAGCATTATTTCCCAGCGTACATACTGTGAAGGCAGCCCTTCCTGTTCACACTCCAGTATTTTATATTTCCAGCTTCCTGTAACCATTTGTGGTGGGCATGTATTCAGTGAAGCTCACACTAACTTAAAAACCAGCAATAACAACCAGCTTATACTTCCCTCGCAAGCCAACATTTAAAGGTTGTGATGTAGTAGACTACTGGCAAGTCTCTTGTTGAGAAGTACTGACTTTCTCCACGCTTTACTCTCCAAGGGCATTATCAAATCTGAAACCTAACAATGCATGGAGGTTTTTCTGTTATTTGGTTTTTTGTTTGGTTTTGGTTTGATTTGTTGCTTAAACAACAGGGCTAATTTCTATTTTCGTATCAGTCCTATCAGCTTATTGATCTAAGGGTTGTCATCAGTAAAACCAAAGCAGAATTAGGACAATGGTTTGTTAATTTAAGAGTCCTGGTGGTTTAAAAAGAAAAACAAAAGGTTTGTTAAGAGGTGTTTGGAAACCTTAAATGTATTTGCCAAGTCGTGAAGACCACCCATATCCTGAATGTGAAAAGTGTAACCTAACAGACTACTCAGACACTAAGGGCTCTGGAAGAGCAAAGCTACTTACAGAGAAAAATAATAAAAACCACTCTGAAAACATGTTAACTACCCATCTGGGTTTTGGTTTTCTTTTCACAGTCCGTCAGTCTGCACATTTGAGATCGGATATTCTGTGTCTGCCCTGCAAGTAATAAGACACCGTCCATGTATAAGGAGATAAGGATTACTCTCTACAAATGCTTCAAGGTGCGTTTTTGTGTGCCATTGGTTTTGAGTAAGAATTTTAACATAAAGATTCTGAGATAAATGAGACTTCATTGTAATCCAAGCCCAACTGTTATCTTCCTGTTCTTATTTCTTCTTCCCCTATACTTCCATCACTGTCCTAAGCAGTTTCTATTTAAGGCCGAGAAACCACCACACAAGGTACTACTCAAAAACACGCAGATACAAAACTGTCTTCGATTTAGCATAACTAAAGCATTGCACCAACCTGATTTTCATCCCCACTTCAGATGCCCTTCACTCAAGTGCACTAGTTCTAACTCTGAATGGCTGGCATCTAAATGGTTGCAAGATGAAGCCTGGGTGTCACTAACACAACAGAACGACCAGCTGTGGGGATGCAGTTCTAGCACTACACAGGTACTAACCTTACAGAATTTCCCACAATTCCTCCAATCATGTAAAAGGAAAGACAAGGGCTTTTTTTTTTTTTTTGTATTTTATGCTGCAAAGGCATAACCACAAAGCTGATTTGGCTGTAGCACAAAGGATGTGCTCCCAGCCATCCTGGTCCAGCACTGCAGTAAGGTATGTACAGCCTGCAGGGACACAGAAAACTGGGGTTTATTTACAGGACGGCTGCTCACATTTAAGATGGGCACACACAGGAGAATCACATTTAGTAACAATGATCTGGGTTATGCCCAGCAATCTTTTTCTCAGATAGTTTACCACCTAAATCAGGGTATCTTCAGTGCTGCTTTTGAGCACGTGTATTTTGCATGGACTAGAATGAAGGCACTCTTTTTTTTTTTTTTATTAAATAGGTTGATTTCTCTTCACCTGCACATTTGCTTTCCTGCACAGTATTGAGCTGTTTGACTTCCTGGTGAACAAAGAACTGCCCAGCTTTCACCTACCTAAACTCTGCCAGATCAATAAACACCCAAGCAGTGGATACAATCTTTCAGTTCACAATTAAAGAGCCCAGCCTGACTGAAAACCAGTGAAGATGGCAACAGCCAAACGGACAGACTATACCAAAACAAAAGGATGCCACAGTACTCCGGGGTCTACAACTGCCAAGAGACAAATGGCTTGCTTTCAGTTTCTCTGAACTCAGCCTCTACCCACATTTGCAGATGACACATCAGGGGTAGATTCATATAGAAAGAACCATGTCAGCTAGAGCTAAGACGTGGTGCAAAGTCAACGCTTAGTTGAGGTTTGACAGAGTGTCCCCAAACCAAACCTATTTTCCCACAACAAGCTACCAGCTCACCCTTGCAGAGCCCATCCCCCGAAGCAGATCAAAGCTGCTCTGGCCTCAGGTATGCCAGGAACAGCCTCAGCCCCTTGTTCTGAGGAGCACAGAGATCACATCCCACTTACGGGACCACAATGAACGGCCATGCGAAGAAACTTCTGATGCAGCAACCCAGACAGAACACAACCGCAGGTGCTGAGCACTTCATTGCTTACTTGAGCTCTACAAACAGGATATGAGGTCCCCAGATGAGAAACACACCATTCATAATTAAATAGCAAAGCCTGGCATATACCTAAGTGACTCAGTCTCCAGGATAACCGAGCTGCCCATTATAACTGCTACCAAGCACAATCAAAGGGTCTTTTTCTGAGCTCCTCTCCTGCTAACGAACACTGCAAAGGTGTGAGATGCATCACTAATTCTATTCCTTCCCCCCCCCCGATATTCTTTTGCTGTACATCTAGAACAGACACAAAGGCTTCCTGACAAGATCTAGAACTGCAATTCAAAGTACCTAAAAATCTCATGAAAATAATACCAAGTTTAGAAATCAACACTAATTCAGAAAATTGGATGTTTCCTAACAAATACAACCAAAACTTCCTAAGACAAGAGATCCCCAGCACCAGATTGCCTGTCCCCAGGGAACAGCAAAGTAGGCAGATAATTAAGCTTACTTCAGTTTACAAGTTGTAACCTTCATGTCATTTCATGGAAACAAACTATATTTAAGGAATAAAAGGAAGGAAATATTTACATTTTGACAACATATAACTTGTTCCTATGAACAACCACCAAGTAAGTTCCCATATGTTATCAGGAGGTTTACAATATGATATGACCTAGTTTACAAATCCAAGACTTTCAAAGTACGGCTTGCATCCCACTGTTAGCACTCTGCAGCCCCCAAAACGTCCCTCACTTACAGTCCTCCAGCTTCTCCACAACTGTTTTCACTGACATGTTATTAGCATCCATCTGAAACTACATGGGTTGCCCGCTGGAAAGAAGCTAACAGCACCACCACCTTTGTGTGTCGCTTTTTCCTCCTCTGTCCTTTTCAGCTACCTTGTCATGATTTTCCTTCTCCTCCTATTTCTCAAACTCCTTCTTTCACTGTTTCTTTCCTAACCTTTGATATCCTTGTTTCCATGGTCATGCTTAGCCATATTATCACCTTCCTCTACCTAGTGTAGTTACAATCTTGCTACAATCCCATCTCCTCGCCACCTGTTTTTTTTTCCTTTCTTGCTTTTGACTGACTGCTTTTCTGTTGTCTGTGTCACTTCAGCTCCAAGGGCAGGTCATGTACCCTCTCTTACCACAGCAACTGCCCTAGTGGCCTCCTTCATGCCATTTTCTCCTGTAACACTGTCAAACTTTGATTGTAGACACCACCAGAAATAAAGTAACCTGAGGCTGTGACAGGGGGGAGCCTGAGCTGAGCTCTGAGGCAGAAGCTGTTCCCTGTGAGGGTGCTGAGGCGCTGGCCCAGGGTGATGGCCCAGAGAAGCTGTGGCTGCCCCATCCCTGGCAGTGCTCAAGGCCAGGTTGGACACAGGGGCTTGGAGCAAGCTGCTCCAGTGGAAGGGGACCCTGCTTGTGCCAGGGGTTGGAAATGGATGAGCTTTAAGATTCCTTCCAACCCAAACCAGTCTGGGATTCTATGACTTGCCAGCTCCCTGAAGATCACAAGATCTTTATGATGGACACAGAACCTAGAAGCCCTCATTTTGTCACAGACTCACCATTCTGGACAACCTGACAGAAGAGGATGTCATATAGCCAGTGATCCCTGCATTGGTTATACAGATCCATGCCTCTGAAGCTCTCCTTACTCCGTTAATTATAACATGGAAACAGGGAAGAAATCCATCAATAACTTTATGAAAACACAAACGAAAGCAACTCAAACTGCACTCAGAACCTGCCCTTCTCATTTGGGTGGGGGCATCAACACAAGCAGGAGATACGGGTAATTTGTACACTTTTTCTGTATGTGGACAACACCCTAAGGCGATAAGGGAAGACAGCTTGGCACAGGCATTCTGTTCACAAGGAACTGCCCCAAACTTTTTCTTTTAAGGACAGGGAACACCTGACCTATTTCCACCCATGTCCATCACTAGCCCATCCTCACAAAGACAACACTCACTCCCAATCCACCCACTATCCCTCGTGCAAAAGAAGAGCCAAGCATCATCACCACAACTTCTAACCCAAAGAAGTATTTGCAAGCCAAGCACATACAAGTTCCAGGAGGTCGTGCAGCCCTGGTACAACACAGTGAAGTTCTGGTTCTTGTTTAGGGAAGACACATCCCAGGAATAAGCCTTCATGGAAGCACCATCTCCAGCAACAGAGGCAACACACACCAGCCTGTTTCCTTCACCAATCACACAGAGCAGTGTGAGGAAAGGTGAGAACAGGACATGCACTTCCCAGGATTTTCATGTAATGTTCCCCACAGAGGACATTTCCCACAGGCTTGTGAAGCCTGGAGGTATGCCCATCCTGAGGAGGGACCCACCGGAGCCGTCCCTCACAGGGAGCAGGGCTCGGCCCCTCGGAGCCAGAGGGCAGCCCCGGCCTCCTCACACTGCCCCCTCCCTCTGCAGGGGCCTGAGGACAGCCCGGACTCCCCCGGGAGCCGAGGGCCGGGGAACGGCACAAGGGTACCCAGACCCCAACACCCCTGAGTGCCTGGCACCTCCACACCCGAGGGGACACCCGCGCGGCCCGGGAGAAAGGGGCCACAACTGCGGTGTGCGGGCACCGGCCAAGGGGGACGGCGGCGGGGCCGGGCTGCGATGGCGGCCACAGGGGCCGGACCCCCATGAGCCCCGGGCCGGGCCGAGCGGCCGGAGCTGCGGAGCGTCCCCCGCGGGGGGAAGGGGAACCGCTCAACCCGTGTCCCGCCCCCT
>NDXB01020909.1:35413-47376 GCA_002631895.1 Agapornis roseicollis | reverse complement strand
CCCCCCCCCCCCCCCCCCCGCCGGCCGGTTGGTGCCGGTTCCAGCCGGTGCCGCGCGGGCTGGCGCCGGGTTTCCGTGCGCGCGTGCCGCACGCCGCCCGCTGACGTCAGGCGCGTGTTGGCGCGCGGGCGGGCGGCGGAGAGCTCCGCTACGTACGTGTAGTGCTGCGGCTTCTCGGGCTGCGCCTGCAGCGCGCTACCGGCGCTCGCCGGGCCGGCCGCGGAGGGGCCGCCCGCCACCGGGCCCTTGGACATGCCTCCGGCCTTCCGCCGCCGCCGAGCAGACCTTTATTATTCACTCTGCGCGGTCCGCACGGAGAGCGCCGCGCGCAGGCGCAAACACCGCCACCGCCATTGCCGCCCCGGTGCGCGGGGCGGGGTGGGACTTGTAGTCCCGGCGCGCACCCGCGCTCCGCCAACCCGGGACGTCGCGGGCGGCGGCTTCCGGGCGGCGGAACCACAACTCCCAGAGGCACCCCGCGGCGGCGCAGGCCGTGCTTCCGGCCGCGCGGGGCACGACGGGACTTGTGGTCGCGGGCAGAGCGCCAGGGCGCCCCCCAGCGGTGGGGCGGGATCGTGCTCTTTGCGGGGCGCCATGAGCAGGACCCTGCCCAAGGCACGGGCACCGGGCGCCAGCGCGGCCCCCCCGGCACAGCGCCTCCAGGCAGGCGGGGGATCTGTGGTAGGCGGCATCACTTCCTTCCTTCCCCCGCCACAGGGACTGAGCGTGGACCCGGAGCGCGGTGTCCCAGCCAAAGGGTTGTTGTAGTGTTGACATCTCTCATTGCTCCGCGGCCTTCCCCACCCACTGGGAACACCGGGCAGGAAGTGCCCAGGAATAGCACTGCAGTCCCGAGGAGAAGGGAGAGAAGGAGGAGGAGGGCCCGGTGAGCTGTGTGGAGAACAGAACCTACCTCTGAGGAGGTGGCAGCAAAGACCCCGGCTGCGGTGGCATCAGAAGATCGCTCGGGGTCCCTGCCCTCCCCCAGGAGAAAATCCCCCCCACCCCGAAGGAGCTGTCTGAGGAAGCGGCTGAATTCCCACGTGAAGAGCTTCCTCCATAAATTAACTTCTCTCCTGAGGGAGGAAACGATACGAGTTTCTTTTAATAGGACTTTGATCTCTTGGGCTTCACACAGAACCACTTCCCTCGCTGGAATCCTCTAGCTGTGTGGTAAAGGGCAACAAAGGTTTCTAAGGCAAACACCTCTTTCTAACTCCGCTAGCATGCACGGGGTGAACAATGTTAATGATAAACTTCCATCTGCGTGCTGCCTGTGCACCTGGTTTGGGGGAAAAGAACTTTTTTCATTCCCATTTACACCGATTCCACTGCCACTGTAGGCAGGCTTTTCCTGGGGTAATTAGTGGCTTATTCCCCTGCGTTTGCTCAGATAACTCACAGGATCTCAATATGTTTTTACTCATCTAACAACTCTCCACAGGAGGCTGGAGCACTGTAATTATGCAGCTCTTGGTCACGTAGGACAACTTTTGGTAAGTCAGTAACATGTGGAGGTATTTCAGGCAATATCCACACCTGAATACCCAAAATCCAATTCAGCAATGAACTGGATGAAAAAACTTTAATTAGGGACAAATTGCACTGTCAATGCTCTCAGGTTCAGAAGCTGAAGGCTCAAATCCTCAGCGGTGTTGATTCCACGGTCCTCTTCCACTTCCCTTTTGTTTCACAGCTGGGACAACCCAACATGTACTCTGCTGAGCAACAGGGAAATGCTCTGGGAACATGTGCCCTGGGTGCATTGGCTTCCATCTTCACGCAGGTCCTTGTTGATGTTTCCTTGCTTTGGCATTTCCATGTGCACCTTTCCCTCAGCCTATGTCACCCGAGAGGCTGCAGCCTGGCTTTCCTCCAATCTCCAAGAGAGACTAATCTAAACTATCTCTAAAATAAGAATAGGAAGCAGCCATTGCTGTGAAAACACAGGAAATATCTAAGGAGCAACTGGTAACAAACACTATGCACCAGTCTCCTAGTGTCAGTGACAGCAGAGAACGCTCTGAACGAATTTAATTTGTTTTTTAGTACACTGGTAGCATCAAAACCAGTTCCTAAATTTCTTTTTCCTAAGCACCAATGGCTCAGATGAAGGGAATTCTTTGCTGCTTATTTTCTAAAACACGTACAATGCAAATGATTGTTCACATCCAGCTCCCAAGCCATTCCACCGACAGGCAGCTTTTTATCTCTGAGAAATAATTCACATTTGCCTTTACAACACTGAGAATTACCCGGACAAACAAGGACCAGAAGCAGGGGGATGTGCCAGAGCATCCTCCAGCAGCCCTGGCCCGGCGCACGTGACGGCCCTGTCGCACCATGCTCGTGCACAGTTGCTTGACTTACCCAAGAGGCAGAGAAGCAAGAGATGCGCTCCCTACGTGCCGAGCTCCTGCACCATGGCAATCCTTGCTTGCCTGGGAATCGGCCCCAGGTACTCACACATCCGGGGAGGATGCAAAACCTCATGGAAAGGCTGTGTGACAATGGCCACACTCCAGTTCGCAGAGCTGGCTGACGCCTTTGGGAGTGGTGGTTGAGCAAGTGTCTTGTTTGTGTTCACTCCATGTTCCCTGTGCTACAACTGCAGGACATCTGAGACCTGTTCTTCCTGATTGTGGCAACCATCCTGCAGGGAGCAGGACCTGCCTCCACAGCTGCTTCAAGTGTGAGGTCAAACTTAAGCAACAACTTCCCCCCCAAGACAATCTTTTTATTTAATTGCCCTCTACGTTCCTAGATGGTACCAACAGAGAACATGGACTCGCTTTCTACTTGCAATGAAACTTTGCGGTTGGCTTAAGCAGCGAAGGCAACCCCGAAGCTGGTGGGATCCGGGGAGCAGAGGTGCAGAGTGAGAGGCCTCTGACCCCTGCCGCTGCCCGGGCCAGGCTCCCGGCTCTGGCGGCCTTCCCCAGGCCAACAGCTGGGCTCTCCCTGGCTTCTGGTGGGGTCACAGACCCGCGGGGCAGCGCAGCCCTAACCTAAGTCCCGCACACGCATCCCCAGGCTGCCACAACCCCACACCCGGGCGGGAGACGCAGAGCTGCGGACGGAGCCCACTGCCTTCCACCGAGCCTCGCTCACCCCCACCGACGCCTGCGAGCGCGGGAGGGGGGGGCGCCGCCGCACACCGGAGCTCCCGCAGCTCCCCCAAAGGCCGCTGCTCTCCGCGCCCTGCGCGCTACGGATCCCAGCGTGGGGCACAGCCCCGCCAGCCCCCGCCAGGCGCCTGCACGCCGAGAGAGGCGCTTTGTGGGGAGGCGAGTCCGGGCCGCGGGGGGGGGTGGGATCGCGGGGCCGCGGGGCCGCCGCCGCCCGCTCCCATTGACTTCTCATTGTGGAGCTTTGCAACCAAGGGTAGGATCCAAATCCTGCCCCGTTTTGTCCAATCAGCGCGCAGGGCGCACATCCACCGACGATTGGCCTCTTCTCTCTTCACAGTACCCAATCAAACGCCTACTTTAACAACCAATCAGCGGCGGGGCATGCACCCAATCAGCGCCGAGGAACCGGAGCACGGCCTTTGTGTGTCGTTACGCCACGGCGCCGGCGGAGGTCTCGGCCAATGGTAGGGCGCGCTGCTTGCAGGCATTGTGAGGTCACCGCGCCGTGTGCCGCCCCCGGTATAAGAGGCGAGTCTCGGCGGCGGAGCGGGCGCAGTGAGGGGGTGTTCGGCTGCGGCGCGGGTGGCGGTGCTACCGGCTGAGGCTTCGGCGCGCAGCGCGACCGGCACCGGCGCTTTCCTGTTCTCGGAGCGGTAAGCGGCAAGCGGCGGGTGCGTTCCGCGGTGGGCGGCGGTGCCGTGCGGCCGCTGGCGGTCATGGTGCTTGTCGGAGCTGGGCGGCAGGCTGGGCCTTGCCTACGTGCCCCGAGTCACGGCCGGTGCCCATCCCCCCCTCCCCCCCCCAGCGGCCCAGGAGGAAGCGGGGGTGCCGTGACTCATTCCCGCTCCCTGCGGCGGGGAGCGGCCGGGCCACGGGGGCGGCGGAGCCGCAACTTGTGCCCTCCCTGGGGACGCTGCTGGCCGCCTGCCCGCCTTGGTGGCGGGGGAGGGGGCCGCTCGCCGACATCTGCTGAGGCTCGAGGGGATTGGACGGGGCGGGGCGGGGAGCGGGCGCCGTGCGCCGGGGCCTGAGCGCGGTGAGAGGCGGGCGCGGTGTCAGGCGGGGCTGTGTCCGCAGGCGAGTGAAGAGAAATGGCTCGTACGAAGCAGACCGCCCGCAAGTCCACCGGGGGTAAGGCTCCGCGGAAGCAGCTCGCCACCAAGGCGGCCCGGAAGAGCGCCCCCTCTACCGGCGGCGTCAAGAAGCCTCATCGCTACAGGTAAGGCCGCCGGCGCGGCACGGCCCAGCGGTCCCGCGGCCCCTGCCCCGGCTCACCTGCTCCCCCTGTTCTTTAGGCCGGGCACCGTAGCTCTCCGTGAGATCCGCCGCTATCAGAAGTCCACGGAGCTGCTGATCCGCAAGCTGCCCTTCCAGCGGCTGGTCAGGGAAATCGCCCAAGATTTCAAAACGGATTTGAGGTTCCAGAGTGCAGCCATCGGTGCACTGCAGGTACTGCTGGGGGCCTGTGAGGCCGCGGTGCTGAGTGTGCCTCCCTAGGGGGTTCTAACGACGTTTCTTCTTGTCCTCTTGAAACAGGAGGCCAGCGAAGCATATCTGGTGGGTCTCTTCGAAGATACAAACCTGTGTGCCATCCATGCCAAGAGAGTCACCATCATGCCCAAAGATATCCAGTTGGCTCGCAGGATACGGGGGGAGAGGGCTTAAGTGAAGGCTGTTTTTATGGTGTTTTGTAGTAAATTCTGTAAAATACTTTGGTTTTAATTTGTGACTTTTTTTTTTGTAAGAAATTGTTTATAATATGTTGCATTTGTACTTAAGTCATTCCATCTTTCACTCAGGATGAATGCTAAAAGTGACTGTTCACATAAACCTCAGTGATGTGAGCCATGTGGCTCTGGAGTGACAAGTTGCTAATATGCAGAAGGGATGGGTGATCTTTCTTGCTTCTCATGCATGTTTCTGTATGTTAATGACTTGTTGGGTAGCTGAACTTGTAAGGTACTAGAATTGATACAAATGTGTACAGGGTCCTTTTGCAATAAAACTGGTTATGACTTGATCCAAGTGTTTAACAATTGGGGCTGTTAGTCTGACCATACATCACTGTGATCAAATGTGGACTTCTTCAGAGGGTGAAACTACAAGTCTTAACCACAGTGTAACTTACAGTTTCCTAAAAAAAAAAAAAGTAAACCTGGCAGCTATATATTATGTGCANAGTCTGACCATACATCACTGTGATCAAATGTGGACTTCTTCAGAGGGTGAAAATACAAGTCTTAAACACAGTGTAACTTACAGTTTCCTAAAAAAAAAAAAAAAGTAAACCTGGCAGCTATAGAATACACTATGTGCATTTATAATAGCTATTTTATATATTGTAGTGTCAACATTTTTAAATTAAATGTTTTACATTCACATGTGAGAAGTCTTTGTCATTTGGTTTGTCTGGGCTTTAAAAAAGCTGCCCTCTGCTGCTCCTGGCTCCGGCATGCTGGCAGTAGGCGCTTGCAATCCTGCACTGCTGTTCCCAGAACTTCATTTTGGCTGCCTGCTGCCCTCTGAGGGGTTTGGAGGTTCTGCTGTGGCTCTGGGCTAGGGAGGGTGTAGAGGGGAATGGCTGCATGGGCAGGATCATGGCAGGCAGCCTTCAGGGGATGGATGGGGGCTTTACAGAGCTTGAGTGTGGGTCAGCAGTTCAGGCCGAACTTCAGGGTTGAGTTTTTTCCCCCCCTCCTTTACTGCAGATGCCAGGGAGGTTTATCTTGGTGCTGTGACTGGGCTGCCTAGGGTGAACCCTACAGCTTCCTGGTGCTGAGTGCACAGCTGCGGCCTGACAGTTCTATGGGATCCAGCTGTGTGACTAAATCCTGGATAATGACAGCAGCTAGCATGGATGGCCTGCAAGGGGAAAAGCTAATTACACAGCCTAGGAGCCTATGGGCTGCTGGGCAAGCTGGGATGGGCATGCAATAAGATTCTCATTTCCTATCTAAGCTTTTTTGATGGAAGAGGATTAAACTCAACCGTTTGCTCTAGCTCTTTGGGCTCTACCAAGGCAGGTCTGGTTTTCCCAGCACAGTGCCTCTGGGAACAGCTATACTGTGTTAGGTGGTGGTGGAGGAAAGCTGCTCAGACTACATTTGGAAGACAGGTAATTAACAAATTAAACTTCAAGTCTGGCTCTCCTCAGTTCTTTAAGAACAGGCTGCACTGGTAAGGCTGGAGTTGGCCCAGGGAAGGGAAGCAGTTCAGCTAGGTCATCTGGATACATTGCCATGAAACTAAAAGTGCCGTAGCCCAAGTGGCAGCAGTGATAGTTACACAAGAGCGGGTGGTCAGCTGGCACCATCCCTGTGCATGGTTGTGCACAGACTACCCTGGTCACAGTGCTGCTTTCCATCCAAAGGGTGGTTGGAAAACAGCCCTGACTCTGGTGCTTGGGGAGCTGCTGGCATAGGCTGGGCTACAGGAGCCTGGGGAGCTCAGGGCTGGAGCCGGGGCTCTCCCTGGTAAGACAAACCGCTCCGTGTGCTCGAAACCTGCAGGTAGAGGAACAGGCACCTGGCACCCTGTGGCACCTACACAACCTCACCTATGCCCTTTCCTGTGCCACTCCAAATGTGCAAGGAACGTGCAGTTAACACACAGTTAACATCATTGTTATCTACCACAGCGCTGCTAAAAACTTCTCTTGTAAACAAGTGGTTTCCTCACTGCTAAACCTGCAAGGAGAAAAGATTTCCTTGCATTGACATTGAATGCCAGAGAGGGATTCTTAATCAGGAACTGTGGTGATAGGACAAGGGGTCATAGTTTCAAACTTCCACAGGGGAGATTGAGATTAGATATAGGGAAGAAATTTTTCCCTGTGAGGGTGCTGAGGCGCTGGCCCAGGGTGATGGCCCAGAGAAGCTGTGGCTGCCCCATCCCTGGCAGTGCTCAAGGCCAGGTTGGACACAGGGGCTTGGAGCAAGCTGCTCCAGTGGAAGGGGTCCTGGTGCATGGCAGGGGTTGGAGCTGGATGCTGTTAAGGTCCTTTCCAACCCAAACCATTTTATGATTCTATGATGTTGTAAATTGAATTGCTTTAAAGACCTGGATCAAAGTTAAGCACCAGCCCACAACATAGCTGATGCTGAGCGAGCTACAACGTCGGGCAGGGATGTCCCCAAAGGAACCCTTGCAAGTCATTGCAGCTGGCATTTAGGCAGGTTAAAAAAAATCAGAATTCCAAGCAGCAGGATTTACACCGGCTTGATTCGGTGCTGAGCTGTAGTAGCAGGCTGGGCTCCTGCAGGAGGTTTTAAAATCACATCCCTCGAAAACAACGTTCGCTCCAAATTCTCAGTGGAAACAATGAACCATCCGGGTATGCCCAGATGGTTCTTAAAATAAAATCATTTTCTGCCAGTTCTTAAAAAAAAAAAACCCAAAAATCCCAAAAGAACAACAAAAACTAAAACCCACCAGAAAACTGCATCAAAACACTATTCATCTTGGTACCCTCAGCAAAAAAGAATTAAGTTACATCGTGCCTGTGGTGGAACAGAGCAGCAATTCATGGAATTACATGACCTCACTGTGGCGATATCTTACCGATTCTCTTGATGATTTCCTTGTATTCTTGCTCAGAACTTGATGCAAACAGCAGGCAGTCAAACATGCTCCCATCGGAGCAATCCAAGGAAGCACTAAGAATGGAAACACGTCCATAAGCTGGCAGAAAGCACGGCTCTGAAAGCCCAGCCCCAGCTTGGAACCACACCAGAGACCCTGCAGCTGGCCTGGACATCAGTGGTTTATTTTCCAAGACCCACGTCACTCTAAATGCACCCCCCCAATGGCCCATAGGCAACACCTGTGCCATGCAGAAGACAAATAACTTGCTGCTGTCCCATGCAGGAGATGGTGGGGTAGGGACAACAATGCAGGAGCTACATCAGGGACAGGAGGGAGACAGGGCTGCCCTCAGTCCCTGTTGTTCCCAACCCTGGTTTAAACTGGCCCCATAACCAGTCCAGCCAGGACTCCTGCACTGCCTTGGGAGTCACCCAGACCTTGGGTGTCACTCTCTTACCTTGGAAGAAATCTGTTCCTATATGAGGACTTCTGCTTCCTTCACATTAAATAAAGCCTTCTGAATGTGGAATGGGGATGAAGAAGCCATGATCATCTCAGTGTCTGAGCTCTGATTTTAATAGGACACTTACAAGAGAGACATTATGCAAAAGCAGAGGAGATGAAGCACAGTCAAGCACGAGAGTTTTTTACACGATGTCCCTTTTTTCCATCACCCAGTGCTCCCACACTTGAATCATTTTGCAAACAACCTCCCCCCGCCCCAAGCCTCAAGCAACAGTGACCTGAGCCCTGAAGCACCCCTGGAAGCAGGTTCAGCCTCCCCCCAGTTTTCCAAGTGCTCTTGGCCAGTGATTTTATTTTTCTTCCTTAGTGAAATTCCTGCCCTGGCTGCAGGGATGCTTCTAGGGAGGAAAAAACCCCCACAGGTAGGGGGGGTCAAATACTCACCCAGGCCCAGTGAACCTGGAGCTGGGAGGCAGAGAAATCCCAGGCAGAGACCATATTTTCCTGCAGTTCTCTCACCAGGCCCTTCCTGGGATGACCCAGCCCTGCCTCTCACCCTGGCTGCCTGCTGTTTCTCCAGGCCCAGGACAAAACCTCTTTGCCACCACACTGAAATAGAGAGGCAGGGAGGGAATAACCCACAGGCACATGAAAAGAAACCCTGAAGAGACAGTTTCTGTCCTGGCATGTCTCTGACCCATCGCCTCATCTTCCCAACACTGGTCTGGCCCAGGTGCACAAGAGACTGGGGATAGTGCAGGCACGAGGCTGCCCTGATGCCAGGACCACAGCCCAGCCCAGTAGCTCCACAGGGCGCAGGACCTCCTGCCCCCTGCAGCCTTTGCAGCTGCCCCTCATCCCTGTACTGGGGCTGTGCTGGAGCTGGAAGTGGGGCTCCTTCTCCTTCAGGACCTTCAGGTGCGCAGCAGCAGCAGCTTGGAGACCTCCCTGTTGTGCCACCACCACCACGGCAGGTGGAAGATGAGCGTTTGTCTCTTCAGCTTCTGCAACACAGCCCCGGCCTGGAGGAAGGGTGGGTGGGGGGCAGGAGAGGGGGAATGCACCAGCTCCCCATGCCCACACACCTGCCTGCTGCAGGTGTTTCTCACTGAGCAGCCATTGATCTTGTCCAGGATGTCACCAGCCAGCACCAACCTTGTCCACCTTCACCTGGCTCTCAGGAGCACCTCGATGACAAAGACTTGGCCATCCATATATCTGAGGGTGCAGCAGAGCCCCAGCTCAGCCCCAGGGCCCCAGCTCAGCCCCAGGGCCCCAACATGTCATCGTTGTCATCGTCGTCACCCCCCAGCATTTTTGATGTTTCACCGATGTACAGAGGCAGGGAAAAGCCACTCCACTGGGGGAGAAAAACACCAAGACAATCCTCGTGCTTTCAGTGGGGTATTTATATCCCTTCTTGAGAGGTTTTGAGTGCCCAGATCATGCTGGAAAGCTGAGTGAAGGATCAAGTGCTCCTACCTGAGCTCCATCTCCAGCACTCGGCATGGGACCATCTCATTAGTGATGCACATCAGGAAGAGAGTGGCCAGTGACAGTGGCCTTGGCAATGTCCTCAGGACACCCAATGAGCATGACCAGGGTGAGTGGGAGCATGGTGATTCCTTGCTCTGGATCATTTCTGGCACTGATACCAAACCAGGAATTTGGGAGCCAGGGAGAGGCTGTAGTGTCCAGTGCCCCGGCTGGGACCAGACCAGTGGCTGCTTGTCCTGTCCTCTCCCGGGATTCAGCTGCACCCCGGCCCTGGCGGGACAAACCTGCTGGGTGGATGGGGTGGCAAAGCAGCAGGAGAACTCTTAACCCAGTGATAAGCCCTCCTCCCTTGCCTCATGCATCCCCATGCAGCTGAGGGGAGCTGCCACCCCTCCCCAGAGCCGCTGCCATTTGCAGCAGCACTCCCTGTCACATCCCATTAGCCAGGGATCTGACCCATGGCCAGTTCAGCTGGAAGCACTTGCTGTTAGAAATTCCCCAAAGCAAGCATGGTCCCAGCCTCCAGCACATTATGGAACCAGCCCCAAAGCCACCTTGAGCTTTTTTGGGAACTATTTTGGGTTTAAAAGGCAGCAGAAGCATGTTCTTCATTCCTAAAAGGCATGAAGGCATCCCCACTGCTCTCAATAAATGCACCAGTATTTCACAATAGCAAAACCAACTGATGCGTAATCTGTGTTAGCCCAGGGAAATGGGTTGTTCTTTTTTGTCAAGAAATCAGAGAAGGGAGCATAGGAAATCTTCATTTATGTCATCAGTTTAGGTCTGGGTACTCTGCTTGCTTGGGTTTACTCCCAGGAATGCTGGAATCTGCTCCTGGTAACAGTGCAGGCACCTGGCAGGATCTGATCTGGGAGCAGAGGTGCCTTTGCTCATGCTGGTGAACCTGAGCCGATTCCCCCCCCCCGCTGTGCCCAGGCAGAAGGTTGCATGCAGTCCCTCCCCGTTATTCCTTATCTTCCTCACTCTGCTTTCCAGCAAGGGCCAGGCAGCAGAAAGATGGCTCAGGGGACAGACAAGCTCTCACCGGCAGCCGCCAGCTTTCATCCACGAAGCTGCAATTCTGCAGACAAAGGAGCACCAGCACCATCAGTCCCGGCAAGGAAGGGACCAGGGCCCTGCGTGGTCACCGTGTGCTGGCCACCACTGTGGCGACTGATCACGGCACCTGCGGGTCCAGGGACAAATCCATCTCTGTCACCCCCACCAGCAGCGAGAGGAAAGGCTCTGCAGAGGGGTGGTGATGGAGAGGCAGCGTCACCGCCGGATGCTTGCAGCCACAGATATGGCAGAGGTCTGAATAAAGCCATTTTTGGAGTAACCAGTGAGCCCTGGGGAGCAAGGCCCCAAGAGCACCCAACAGCACAGCACCCAGGCTACTGCTGCAGGCTTGTCCTGAGCTCCTGCTGCCTGTGCAGGGAGAGAAGCACAGCATCGACACACCACAGACTCCCAAAGTCAGACCAATGCTCACAGCAAAAGCTGCTGACAAGCAACTTTCTCTCCATTCCACCCTCTAAATGCAAAGCAAAGCTGCCCAGGCTCCCCTGCATGAGCCTTGCAATTACACTGATGGAGATCTGCAATCTGCTCATGCACCAGCAGTGTGGGTGATTTATAGGCCATCTAGGTACAGATTTAACACAGAGTTATTTGTCAGAATGAAAAGATTAAAGGCTTTCGCCCTGGCCAGGCCCCCTGAGGCATGTGGCTGCGGATGGAGTGGTGCAGCCTGTCAAGGCAACACAGCCATTTACTGCACTGACCTGCCCATTTGACCCCAGGCTGCCCAGCCGCCGAGGGCTCCCCTGGAAACAAGACCTCTGCATCTGCTTTGATCCTTGGTACAAGACACTTCAGAAGCAATTTTCCCATCCTATGGCACTAAACCCAACCTTAGATGTATTAAAACCATGTTTAAATATTTACACCTCTTTTTCCATCACTGCAGCAGCATATTTAAGTTTTATCACTAAGTTTGGCTTAGAAAAATCACAGTAGACCGTTTTCCTCCCTCCTGGAGCAGCATGGGGTTGTAATGCCCGTGACAGCCACCAAGCGGCAGGTTACATAGAATCATCGAATGGTTTGGGTTGGAAGGGACCTTAAAGCACCTCCAGCTCCAACCCCTGCCACGGGCAGGGACCCCTTCCACTGGAGCAGCTTGCTCCAAGCCCCTGTGTCCAACCTGGCCTTGAGCCAGGGATGGGGCGGGGCAGCCACAGCTTCTCTGGGCCATCACCCTGGGCCAGCGCCTCAGCACCC
>NDXB01020909.1:0-35355 GCA_002631895.1 Agapornis roseicollis | reverse complement strand
GGCAGGGACCCCTTCCACTGGAGCAGCTTGCTCCACTGTGCTGTGTCCAACCTGGCCTTGAGCACTGCCAGGGATGGGGCAGCCACAGCTTCTCTGGGCCATCACCCTGGGCCAGCGCCTCAGCACCTCACAGGGAACAGCTTCTGCCTCAGAGCTCAGCTCAGCCTCCCCTGTTCGGGCAGGTTCAAGCCATTCCCCTTGGCCTGCCTTTGTCCCAAGCCCCTCTCCAGGTTTCTTATAGCCCCGTTAGGCACTGGAAGCTGCTCTAAGGCCTTCCCACAGTCTTCTCTTTTCTCCAGGCTGAACTATCCCAGCTCTCTCAGCCTTTCTCTGTAGCAGAGCTGCTTCAGCCCTCAGAGCAACTCTATGGCCTCCTCTGGAATCACTCAGGCAAATCCATGCACCTCTTGAGTTGGAGGCCCCAGAGCTATGTATGTGCCTGTATGTATCTGTCCTGAGTTTGTCTGGAACAGTTATTTTTCTCCTTCTTAGTATCTGGTGCAGTGCTGTGTTTTGGCTCTAGTCTGAGAATAACACTGGTAACACACCAGTTTTAGCTGTTGCTAAGTAATGCTTGCCGTGATCAAGGACATTTCAGTCTCAAGCTTTGCCAGCGATGAGGAACACAAGGAGCTGGGAGGAAGCAGAGCCAGGACACCTGAGCCAAACTGGCCAAAGAGGTATTCCATACCACAGTACGTCATGCCTAGTATGTGAACTGAGGGCAGTTACTGAGAAGGGCTAGATCACTGCTTTGGTCAGTGTGGGTATCAGTCGGTGGGTGGTGAGCAGTTGTGTTCTCTCCCCTTGTTATTTCCCTTATCATTATTAGTGGTAGCAGCAGTGATTTGTGCTATACCTTAGTTACTGGGCTGTTCTTATCTCTACCCGTGGGAGTTGCATTCCTTCCACTCTCCTTCCCATCCCTCCAGGAGTGGGGGGAGAAAGGGGGGGTGTGTGTGTGAGCGAATGGCTGAGTGGTTCTGGGTTACCGGCTGGGCATAAACCACGACAATATCAAAAGCACACAGTGGATGGATGCAGATACAACACAGGCATTGATGTGTGTACACGTATGTCTGCGTGTATACCTGGCATGTGTCAGTGCCTGTAACACCGGTGCATGCGCACACGTGTGTGTCTGCACCTCCCTCTGGACACCGCGGGCGCTGCGGTACGGTACCGGTCTGGGCGCCACGGCCCCCGGGGCTCTGCACGGGCTCCCCCCCTGCCCACGGGCACGCACCGAGCGGAGCGGCCCTTCCGCGGCCGGGGCACGGCCGCCGCCAGCTCGAGCGCTGCCAAGGGCGGGGCGAGGCTCCGGGGGCGGGGCCCCAGGGGACGGGGCGTGGCTCGGGGGACGGCGTGGCTCCGGGGGGCGGGGCGGCGGAACGGCCATGGCGGAGGCGGCGGCGGGGCGCGGGTCGGTCCCGCTGCTGGCGGCCGCCCGCCGGGCGCACGAAGCGGTTTTCGGGGCTCCGGCGTTGCTGGCGGCGTGGGCGCCCGGTCGGGTCAACCTCATCGGCGAGCACACGGACTACAACGGCGGCTTCGTGCTGCCCATGGTAAGGGCTGTGCTCCCCGGCGCTGTCAGCCCGCGGTGTCTCCCTTCCGGGTCCTTCCTGCGGCCTCCGTCTTGCCCCTTCCCCAGGATCTTCTCCCCGGGATCCCCCCACCGCTCCTGGGAGCAGTGGAGCTCGGAGAGCATCGGGGGCAGATCCCTGCAGACTGGCTCCTGACTCATCGGAGGGGGAATGTGATTCCCACCGCCTCCTCGGGGCGCTGAAGGCACTTCTCTGTAACCCTGGCAAACGTTTTCCCATCCCCACGGAGCGATGGTTTGGTCGCCAAAGATGGTTTGAAGTAGCCGGGGCTTCCGACCCTCCTTTGGCTCGATGGGGGTGCCCTCGCTCAGCCTTAAACCAAACCTACAGCTAATTATTTGGAGGCCAAGGAGAGTGGGAGCAGGTCAGCCGATTTCCTCTGCAGGCAAGAAAAGTTCCTCCAAGCCTCTCATGGCTTTGTCCTGGGTTTCCATGTTCCTGGAGTGCAGCAAGCAGCACCCTGGCACTAAGCTGGGGGGTTGGTCACAACATCCCAATGCTAACACTGACCCTGTGTGGCGTTAAATAGTTTAATGCTGTGACAAGCTGGAGTGTGTAGTGGGGGCTTGCAGCTCCACATGGACACAGTTAAGGGTAACACGTATCAGGTGCTGCCTGCAGTGGGTTTGAACCAGCTCAGCTGTCCACTGGCACTGGAAGGATGCTCCAAGGGATGCCGTGGGGTCTGAGCCCACCTTCTGCACTCCCTCAGGCCCTGCAGCTGGGGACGGTGCTGGTGGGATCCCCCACGAAGAACAGGACCATCTCCATCCTCACCACCTCGGCAGAGGCAGACAAGCCACACTTGGTGCAGTTCCCGGCTCCCTGCCAAGGCAGCTCCCTGAGCCCAGGGCAGCCTCGCTGGGCCAACTACATCCAAGGTGTCATCCAGCACTATCGGGGTAAGGCCCAGGCTGCCCGTGGGTTAGAGCCATCTCACAGGGCGCCGGTGCTCAGCAGCCAGTTTTTGGCATGCTCCTGGGGCTCTTCCAGGGCTGCTGCCAGGACTGGGCTCCAGCAGAGATGCTTTTACCCCCAAAGATCCCTGGTGGGGGGGCAGGGTGGCCGGATTACACTCAGCCATGGGTCACCCTGTGTTTCAGAGTAGGATATCAGACAGGGCTCCTCTCCTGTCACTTCACCTCACAGCCCCCCTCCTTCCTGCTCTTCCTCCAGGTGGTCCTATGCCAGGCTTCAGTGCTGTGGTAGCCAGTGACATCCCCCTGGGAGGGGGCCTTTCCAGCTCAGCTGCACTCGAGGTGGCTACTTACACCTTCCTCCAGCAGCTCTGCCCTGGTAAGGCTGCAGCCAGCCCTGGGCCCAGGTGCTTCCATGTCTGGGTGGGGGGTGGGATGAGGGAGATGCTGTTACCCCAAACACCACTGTGGGCTGGGTAAAACCCTCCTGCCACTGGAGCTGACACCACTGTGGCTCCTGAGATGAGCCTGGATGAGAGGATGTTCCCTTGGGAGCATGTCCCCATCTGTATGTCTCCAAAAATTGAGAGATTTATGACACCAGGATCAAATTGCATCCAGTTGGATGCGGTGACCCAGTCTGGCACAGATGCTGTGCACTGGTGCAGGAGCAATATCTGCAGCAGATGCTTTAGCAACAACCCTTGCATGGGAAAGAAACCCTTTATCTTCACGTTTGTTTGCTCTCCCTGCTCCAGGAGAAGGGGGCAAAGGTCCCAGTGCTGCTAACCTGCCTCTCTCTGCTCTGGCACAGATGATGGTGATTTGGTGGCCAAGGCGCTGGTGTGCCAGAAAGCAGAGCACACGTTTGCGGGCATGCCCTGTGGGATCATGGACCAGTTCATATCTGTCATGGGCAAGGAAGGCCACGCGCTGCTCATTGACTGCAGGTCAGGGCTGAGCACTGAGCTCAGTGTGCTATGCCCACCTCCTCGGGCACATGGACATAGGCTGGTCCCATGGACATGAAATAAATGCAGGCATTCAGGGAGGGGAAAACCCCTGCACACAGCCCATAATCTCATTGGAGTGCTGGGACCCCTGCATCTTAATTCCTGTGTTTTGAATTCTCATGCATACTTTCTGCTACTTTCCCACAAAGTCATTTGGGTCTATTATGGGACTAAGAATTGCGAAGGAGTGAAATGCTTGAGCAAAACCGTAAACCAGTTGGACTTGCTATCTGTGGAGGCAGGAGGTGGCCTCATCTGGATCCCCTGAGGGCTGGAGCGGGCCTGAGAGGATGGGCACACAGCCTGCACTGAGCTCTTGCTGCAGGTCCCTGGAGACTGTCCCCGTCCCGCTGACTGATGCCAGCCTGGCCGTGCTCATCACCAACTCCAACGTGCGGCACACGCTGACGGGCAGCGAGTATCCCCTGCGCCGGCAGCAGTGCGAGGAGGCAGCAGCAGCGCTTGGCAAGACCAGCCTGCGAGATGCCACCGTGGCTGACCTGGAAGGTGGGGACAGTCCCGCCCTTGGCTCCAGCTGCAACTCGGGGCAGCAGGAGCTCTGTGCCCCATGACAAAGGCCAAGACTGTGGGGAGGACCTGGGTCGGGTGAGTGGGTGCACACACGAGGAGGGGAGCGTGCTGCAGGTAAAGCTTTGGCACAGAATGGTTGCAGGATCATAGAATCATAGAATCGTTCAGATTGGAAAGGACCTGGAGCTCATCCAGTTCCAACCCCCTGCCATTAGCAGGGACACCCCACACTAAACCATGGCACCCAAGGCTTCATCCAACCTGGCCTCAAACACTGCCAGGGATGGAGCACTCACAACCTCCCTGGCCAACCCATTCCAGTGCCTCAAACCCTCACAGGAAAGAATTTCTTCCTTAGATCCAATCTAATCCTCCCCCGTTTCAGTTTGAACCCGTTACCCCTTGTCCTGTCACTGCAGTCCCTAATGAAGAGTCCCTCCCCAGCATCCCTGTAGCCCCCCTTCAGATACTGGAAGCTGCTCTGAGGTCTCCATGCAGCCATGCAAACCCCCAGCAGCATCCCACAGACCCAGGCGGCTTTGCTGCAGCAACATGTGTATCTCTGCAGCGGCCAGGAGCTGTCTGGGCGAGGAGGTGTACCGGCGGGCCAGGCATGTCATCACTGAGATAGCACGGACAGCACAGGCAGCACAAGCACTGCAGGACAGGGACTATGGGATGTTCGGGAGGCTGATGGTGGAGAGTCACAACTCCCTCAGGTGAGGATGTACCAACCGTTGGGAAGGGCAGACTGTGCCGGGGCACTGGTGTTAAGTTCCCGTACCTGTTGGTGCAGCACTGGGGCAGCCAGAGCTGTGTCCTGCCCAGCATCTCTCATGGCTTAGTATGTGGGAGGTTTTAAGAAAAGCCCCATAAGCGTCTGCATTGAGGGGTGCTAGAACAAGGTAGATGCATGTTACAGATGTGTGTTACAGACATGTGCTGCCTATAGCAACACTCAGCAAGTCACAGATGCTTGTAGCCTTTCTCACCTATGTGTGCACTTACAGCCAGGGACCTGGACTGGGACTGGTAGCAGCCTGCATTGCTGCAGTTTGCTACAGCAGTGGATGCACCAAGAACAGCTTCAGGCATCCAAGCTGCATGTTGAAACTGCATGTTTCAGCTGTTTGTGGTGCTGGGGTGCAGGACAGGGCTGATCAGTGTCTCCTCTCCCCAGGGATGACTACGAAGTGAGCTGCCTGGAACTGGATGAGCTGGTAGCAGCAGCCCTGGAGGTCGATGGGGTTTATGGCAGCAGGATGACTGGGGGAGGCTTTGGAGGTTGCACGGTGACGCTGCTGGAGGCTGGGGCTGCAGAGAGAGCCCAGCGCCATATCCAGGTAATCAGGAGAAAAGGGCCAGGAGATTGACTTAAATATCCCAAAGGAACATTCAGGGCCATGGCCCTGGGGGATGCCATTGAAGCTGCGCTCTTGAGGGCCTCGGGATTGGTGTAGCCCATCCAGTGCTGTGTGGGGATAGCCCCAAAGCTGTTGATGCTACAAAGCGCTTGGAGGCAGCTCAGCACAGTGCTCATCCACTGCCCAGGGACCTTACTGCATTGAGAAAGTGAGCAAACATGTGCCAGCTGAGGTTCAGGAAGGCTAACGCTACCTAGGGAAAAAATAACCGCAGGCAAGTTTATGCAGCGTTGAGCTGAACACTGGCAGTTATAGTCTGGGACAAATCTCAGTGCGACCATCTCTGAATGAGCAACCCAGCATGCACCGGTAGCTGAAACACCAGCAAAATGGGGCTGTTAGAAAAAGGGGTCTGTGAATGTGGTGGAGCCTCATTTTGCTGCTATATGAGATCATGGTGTGCCCTGTAAATAGTGAGGGGGAATAAAGCAGGGACAGAAGAAAGTGTCTGAAATGAGAAGAGACCAAAAGGGCTGTGCCTCTGTCATCTGATGAGAAGCAGGGAGAGGGAATATGAATAGGAGTTACAGTGAAGGAGGTACATGGGATGAGTGTGGAACTGATCTTCCAAAACAAGAACCAGTGACCACTGTATAAATCGGGAGTAAAACAGACAAGGAAGCACTGCAGAGCTAGTGGTGAGTTTTGTGCCCTTGCCAGAGGCTATGAAAATCAGTAGCATCAGCATGGTCAAAAAGGGACTGGAAAAAGTGATGGAGAACAGCCCATAAGGGGCTGCTGAAGTGTCAGCTTAGGGACGTGCCAGCAGCCTCCCTGCCCCATGCTGAGGATGGACCCAGAGAGTCCAGGCAGTGGCCAGGACATTGTGCTGTCCCCAAAAAGCATCTCATGTCTGCTGTTTGAGTGTGACTGCACCAGGCTTGGGGCTGGGCTGATTGGACAGGCCTCCCCACACTGCCATTCCCAATCCCAGCCTCTTGCTGCACATGGTATTGCCCCAGAGCACCAGCACTCACTCTCCTCTTGTCTCCTAGGAGAGCTACAGTGGCACAGCCACCTTCTACCTCACCAAACCCTCTGGAGGGGCAAAGATGCTACCTCTGTAGAGGAGCAACCACCTCGCCTGGGCTGGCATTGCTGCAGCTGCTTTCCTGGCTTGCAAGGGAATCCATTTGTCTCTGTGTGTGTCATTTGCCAAATAAAAGCAAAACATTTGCACAGTTGTTCTGCACCCACTGAGTTGAGCCAAGCTCTGATGCCAAAGTTGCTGGGCAACCTTTCTGCAGAGGGGCAGAGGAGACCAGTTTATACTGGTGTAATGAGCAAGTACCAGGGTGTCTGGGTCCAGTGTTGCCTCTGGAGCAGCAGCAGGCACTGCCTCTGCTTGGGTATCTACTTCTGGCACATGTCCTTAATATTTGTGACACACTGAGGGTAGTGGGGGGGATGATTTTTTAAGCAAGGGAAGAGGCAGACTGTCGAGAACATGTTTATTGAGTGCAATAGGAAGCCATCTGATACAGACTCTGTCAGATTGGGCTGCTGGATCCGCCTTGGAAAGGCTGAAAAACCATCAGCCCTACCAACCAGATGAAAACAAAAAGGTGAGGCTGGTGCAGTGCAATGCAGTAGGTTCATGTGCAGCCGCCTTGCTCCCTGGAGAGCTGTGCTCGTAGATAACAGGAAGGTCTTCGGTGAAAGTGCTTGGGAATGGAGCCCCCTTTTGAGGCTGTTTTCAGTGTTTTACCCCAAAGTGCAGGGAAAAGCATCATGGAGTCCTCGTGCAGGACAAGGCACATCAACTGGAGAGGAAACCCCAATCAAAGGTGAGACAAGAACCAGGGAGGCAGGGGCAGCTCACACACTGGACCCTGCTCAGGAGGAGTAAATGCTTCTTGAAGGCACAGTGGAAAAAGCCCCAAACCACAGGACTGGTGAAGTGTTTCTTGACGTAAGTCTAAAACTGACTGAGCCCCACCTGCAGCCCTGGAGACTCCAGTGAACTTTATTTACCCACATGCAGCTTTGGCTCAAACGTGTTCTAGCCCTTGCACTCAGGTGAACAGCCCTGAGAGGAGAGGGAGCTCTTGGTCGTGTCAGCGCTGCAGAAGTCTTCTGAGTCCAAACCACACACACACAAAAAGACAAACAGAAAAAAATACACAAAACCAACCCAAACCACCCCCCCAAAAAAAAACCAAACCCAAACCCCAACCCTAAACCCCAAAACCAGCAACAAAAAACCAAACCAAACCAAAAGCAAGCAAAAAAGGGCAGGTCCAACATCAGATGGAGTCAGGCAGATACAAGAAGGCGTAGACAGATGCTGCTGCCGGGGAGTCCAGCAACTGCTGTTCCAGGTGTGAGCTCTAATGCAGAACGGTGGCAGCTGCTGCTCCAGGCAGGATCCCTGCCTTCCGCAGGCTCCTCGGCCGCTCCTGGGCTGCAGGCACCGGGAGCTGCGCTGCTGCCACGGTTGTTCCCATTGGCAGAGGGCAGCAAGGGGCCGCACAGTGCACCCAGAGCCAGGGAATGAGGCCCAGCAAGGGCCCTGCGTGAGAACAGGTAAAGCCAAGGGCTGGAGGAAGCTTAGAGACTTAACTCAGGCTGGTGAAAGTGCCTGCTGCTCTCGGGCTTGCTCTTCCCTTGTGTTCACTGATGGAGCACAGATCCCTTTATGGACACTGGTGTTGGGCAAAAGGGCTTTTGAAAGATGCCAAACATCTGCCTAAAAATCTCATCAGCCATGTAAGAAATTCCAGGCACCGTTCCCATCTCCAAGCACAGATGCTGGGGCCATGCCTGTCCCTCGCCTCCAGGCAGCTCGCAGCCCTCCTGTGCATGATGCTATGGCTGGAAAGTGCTCAGCTGCAGCCTTCTGCTGGAGTCTCCAGTGCTGAAGGATATAAAGCCCGAGGCAGAGCCAGCCAGCTTCTCAGCAGGCTTCCCACAGGGTTTAGTGGCCTTTGGATCAAGCCATTAATTAATAACTTAGTTAATCATGTTTCTCAGCAATCACAGTCCCATGTGTGGCCTCCACATTGAGCATAGATCTCATCACCTCCATTTTTTTATAAAATAATAAAATACATTTTTATACATTTATATATATACTGAGAAAACTGTACAATAATGTATGCAAATAAAAAAAGCTTCGGAGGCTGTCCTGAATAATGCTGTACAAACAAAAGGCGATGCTTTGCTATTCATGGTACCAAATGTTAGTGCTGAAGGACAGACACAAATAGGTGCAGGAAGAAGCATTAGTTACCCCAAACCTGTGAGCTTTCATAGAAAAACCCCAAACAGAACATAATCATCACCAGTGGAAACGCAAGTTGCTAGATAGCCTGGAGCACGCACAGATGGAAATGGTGATGCTCTATAAATCAGGATGTTGTCAACTGGGATCTTCGCAAAACTGATGGTCTGAGAATAAATCATCGTGTTCCATGTATCTGGGAAGGCTGGAGCCATCGAGACACCTGGATTTCGGCAGGTGTATTTGGGTGGATGAGCGTTGAAGAATGGCATTGGAGTCAGTGGTGATTGTTCCTGGAAGACATCGCTGTGGACTCTGCAGAACTGAGTCTCTGCAGAGTAGGAGAGGGTGGCCAAGTCCTGAAGGATGAGCGCAAACTTGATGACCCAGCTGTGACAGAGCTTGAAGTGTGCTGGGCTCCAAAGCAGAGGTCCAGAGCTTGAAGTGCCAAGGAAGGTCTCTGCCCACAGGAGGAGCTTCCCAGGCACCACAGCAGCATCTTGGACTATTCCACAAAGTCCCACCACCTGAACATGAATGTGCCGCTGGCAGGCAGCCTGCCCTGACTCAGGCCTCATAAAACTGCCTTTCCGTCTGTTTGGTGAGGGTCCCACTGGACATCATGGTCCGGCTCACAAACTCTTTGGTGACCTGTTTGGTGAGGGTGCTGCTGGCACTCTCTATTCTCTGGGTTGTCAGGAGCATGCTGTCTGCAATGAGAAACTTGGTGGTCAGGACACCGTGCTAAGTACGAGGTCACAGGGAATAGGATCTGCTCTACCTGATGATTTCTGTCAGAGATTTCTCCTTAAATATCACTTTAATTGATGGAAAACCTCTCCAAATCTAGTGACTCAGTTTTTAGCTATGTCAGTCAATCATAGAATCATAGAATTGTTTGGGTTGGAAGGGACCTTAAGATCATCCAGTTCCAACCCCCTGCCATAGGCAGGGACACCTCACACTAAACCATGGCACCCAAGGCTTCATCCAACCTGGCCTTGAACACTGCCAGGGATGGAGCACTCACAACCTCCCTGGCCAACCCATTCCAGTGCCTCAGCACCCTCACAGCAAAGAATTCCTTCCTTAGATCCAATCTAAAGCTCTCCTGTTCAAGTTTCAGAAATGCACAATTCTTTTCATGTTCTCTAGGCACATCTAGTTAATCTTGCCTAATGCGTTTGCTTCCCATAGAGGATTATAAGATGGATCTCCTAATAGCTCCTGAACTCTCCATGTTGTGGTGTGAACCCATGAGTCACTGAACTCAGATGGGACAACTACATTGATGTAATTGAAGATGGTCATCACACTTCTTTTTTTCTGCTCTGAAGAGCTCTAACCTTGCAGAAAGAGCTAAGATTTGATCCCTGGTGATAGTCCTGGGGGACTCTGAAAACCCAGCATTCCTTCTGTGACTGGGCATCACATGAGGAAATGACTGCAACTGCCTCTGCGGCAGAGCAGGGACATGGTGCAGGAAAGGGTCTGGTCCTCTTCATTAATCCTGCTGATGGGCCCTCCTTCCCTGCCTTTGACACTTGAGGTGAAAGCATCCTTAGACCTTTGGACAAGCAGTTATCCTTTGCTTTCCAAGGGTTTCAAAGAAGACAGTGAGCCCCTACCTGTGAAGTGGGGATCCAGAGAGGAGTGGCTGATGCTGGTATTGGTGGTGTATTCTGTTGGGAAGTTGTACACTTCCTCTCTCATGTACTGCTGTCCTCCAAACTGGGAAAAAGTGCCTTGGGAGAAGAAAAAGGGATGAGTCAGTCAGGAAATGACAAGAAGCATCCAACCCCTCAAACCTGCACGGTGAGCACCAACAGTCAGCTCAGGAGACTTCTCTTGCTGACATCAAAGCCAGGATTAGGAAGAACTGGAAGGACTGGGAAGGTCTTACACTTGCCCAGTGCAAGAAGCTGCCTCCAGGTATGTGTACAACCAAGAAGTTTCATAATAAATTAAACATTGTCAGGTTCTCATGATCCTTCCACATCCAGTGCATCAGAACTGGAACAGTGCTCACAAGGCACAGCATTGTCTTCATGGAAGACAACGTCTGTATGTCTTTAATGAAAAACATAGTCACCACCAGAGCTGGAAAGGGACTCCAGGACTTGTATTTGTTGCTCTGAGAGGTTTCTTAACTTTGCACCTCCACAAACATGGTACTACTGTACCTCCATCCTGAGATTCAATGGTGATGATGCCTTCTCTCTCTGGCCCAAAGCCTTGGGTGGTCTTGGCTTGCACTTTGAACTTGTATGGGACATTCTCATTCAGGTGGGGCACAGTCAGGGTAGTTTCGGGGTTATCTCCTTCGACATAGATATTCCTGGGCTCCCCTAATCCACACAAACATACCAGCGGTGAAGACAAACAGGTCTGTTCTAGTTGCTCCAAGTACCCTAACCCTAACCCTAACCCTGACCCTGGCTCCTGTCTTGGCTTTCCCTAAGCTTTATGCCGCCCTCA
Source organism: Agapornis roseicollis (assembly GCA_002631895.1). Lineage (NCBI taxonomy): Eukaryota > Metazoa > Chordata > Aves > Psittaciformes > Psittacidae > Agapornis > Agapornis roseicollis. The sequence continues at coordinate 24,165 of NDXB01020909.1, read as the reverse complement.
GGCTGTATGATCACATCCAGTTCTACTAAGGGTTAAGGCAACAACAAAAAGCCTTCAGTGGGTTTGGAATGTAAGAAGCTATCCAGACTCTGCCCTGACACAAAGCATCGTGGCCCAGCAGCTCCCAGGCCTGGAATCAGGCTCATGCCCCCGTTTTGTCTGCAAGCAGACAACTTTGTTGCTGGTCGCAGCAAAAATGCAGCAAGTTGTTGCTTCTGTTAGAGGCATCTTGTGCTCTATACAGAGAACTGGGCTTCCCCAGCCCGGTACCATACCTCCTCCATGCAGCATCTCACAGGTAACCATGTAGCCCAAGATGGACCCATTGGGCTTGCGGGGTCTCTCCCAGCTGAGCTGCAGGGAGTCAGGGCTGAGGGCAGTGAACACAAGCGGCCCAGGAGCACTGGGTGTGCTCAGCGTGAAGGGTGAACCTGCAGGAGCACGAGTAAGAGGTCAGTATCAGAGAAGGTGGTGAGGAGGAGCCGGGGAGGGATTTACACACAGCATTTAGGAAACAGCTGCAAGGTCTCAGCAGCTGTCCTGGTTTCAGCTATAACAGTCATTGTGCTTCCCAGTAGCTGGTGCAGTGCTGCATGCCCACTATATAAACTGGGGGGAGCTACCCAGAAGGGACTGATTGCTGCTTGGGTCAGGCCGGGCATTGGTTGGCTGGGCATCACTGCTGGTTAGTGATTTTTTCCTTTCCCCTTTTTGTTTTACATTCTCTCCCTTGTTATTTCCCTTATCATTAATATTAGTAGTTTTGTATTATGCTTTAGTTAGTGGGTTGTTCTCATCTCCAACCATGGGGTTTACATTCTTCTGATTCCCCTCCCCATCCTGCCCTGGGGGGAGGGGGGTGGGGGTGAGTGAGTGGCTGCCTGGTGCTGAGTTGTAGGCTGGATTCAAACCATGACAGCTACCTAGACAGCTAGTGGGAGGTGGGTGCATGGGGAAGAAGGCCCTATTCCTAAATGGAAGGAAGGAAAGGAGAACTCAGGATGTGGTAAGGGGAGAGAAAACAGCAAGGCCAGCACTGCAGACAGCAGCAGGGACATCAGTGTCACCCTTCTGCCCTCCACCCACCTCACCTGGTACAGGGCTGAGTGGGCTCTGTGGGTCCACCTGGGACTCTATGGTGATGACTCCTTCCCTCTCCGGGCCCCAGCCTTCCTCACTCTGTGCCTTCACCTTAAAGATGTAGGAGTGGTTGGGCAGCAGATCCTCTACCACCACTGAGTTCTGGCTGGGGTTGGGGATGGTGAGTCGGTGAACCTCTCCTGGGACACACAAAGTGGGATGTCAGCACCTTGTTGCAGATACAAAGACAGAGCCATGGCTTTTACTTAGACTCTATCTCAAATGAGCCACCTGGAAAAGTCATCCCTGGCCACCTCCACCACACCTCACACCAACAGCCTGTAGAGCAGGACAAGATGCTGTTCCAAAAAAGGCTTGGGGTAAACAGCAGCTTCTTGAGAACAAAATGATCTTCAGGCAAAGAAAATTACATTTTCACTAACACTGCCCCAAATCTTGATATTTGCATTCAAATTCTCCCTCCAAGTCCAGTGTGCTGGAAAAAACCTTCAATGGAAATATTTGGGCTGGTGGAGAATGATTCCAAGTGGTTTTGGAGGAGGGGTGACTCCACGGGCAACCCCAGGAATTGTCCCCCCAGCAGAAACAGAGAATGAGGGCTGGGAGGTAGCTGAGACACTTCCTCAAGGCTGCAGAAAAAGAGAAGTTGGGGACCACTTCCTGAATCCTGGAATGGCTGGGGCTGGAAAGGACCCCGGGAGGACATTTGGTCCTTGCTCAAGCAGGATCACCCAGAGCCCATTGCCCAGGAGAAGACCCAGACCAGATTCTGCAGTGCCTGGTGGGCAGTGCCACCTGCTCACTGACCTCCATTGAGGAGCTGGTAGTGCACGCTGTAACCCTGCACCTCCTTCTCGCAGTGCGGCTCCTGCCAGCTCACCTTCAGGGAGGTGGGTCCCAGGGCAGAGAACACCAGGCGAGTGGGGGTGTCAGGAACCCCGAGCCGCAGCCTGGAGTCTGAAGGAAAAAGGCAACGTCAGGGTGGAGATCCAGGGGAGAGGAGGGAATGGCACACACAAGCATGGGATGGTCCTAATGGTCCATGGAGAATGCAGTGAGATGTCTCTGCAAACTGACCCACCACAACCCAGGACTGGCTGGCTCTGCACACCTACACTGCCGTCCCATGGCCTTGGGGTGCCAGCCTGGAGTGGCACAAGGTAAGGTAAGCTTTGTGCCCCTGTGGTTGAGAAACCAGAGCAGGAGCCTGGCTGCTGCATGTGGCCCTCCTCACTCACCCTGCCCACTCTGCCATAAGCTTCACAAATAACTTCACATGTAGCTCAGTTAGCACTAGCCCTAGTCTATAGCTGAAGCAGTCCAACACCTCCAGGGACTGATCGAGGGTATGGGGCAGCTGGGACCCGGGCTCATGTTTAGCACAGCAACCTCCCAGGTGTCACTCAGGGACTGAAACCCCTCATTGACATGGACTTTCCCAAGGAGCTTGCAGAGGGACATCTCATTTGGAGCACATGTTCTCCCCAAGACTCCTCCAAAGACCTGTGGGGTAAGACTGAGAACAAGCAGCTTGTTAGGAATGAAGAGAGTGGGGACAATGAGCTGCTCAGCTCATCAGAGCACGGTGGTGGTGAGTGTTAAGCAGCCCAGGTGGGTTGAAACACAGCTGAAGTCACCTGTGAAGGGAAAGGTGGTGTGATGGAGGCTCAGGTTGGGTCAGTAAGATGACCAGTGTGGCACACAGCAAGCCATGGAGAGAGGGTTTAGGGCAAGCAATGGATGGCAACAGCTCATGGGTGGTCAGTGGCTTGGCTGTTATGGGATGCATGGCTGGGAAGACACACTGGACAAAGCTGTACCTATGTACTTGCAAATCCCTGCAGACCCATCAGTCATGATTATAGAGTCCCGACAGCCAGTGCTGGGGTAGTAACCCTTCACCTTTGCCCTGCTCCTGAAACCCACATCCTGGGGCCGCAGGATTGTCCTCCCAGCATCTTCAGAGATGGGAGGGAAGAGTGTCCCTGGGCAATCTACAGAAGCGGTGCAAGACAAAGAGAGAAAACACCATTGGAGACTTCAGAGCAGGTTCAGCCCAGGTGCTGGCTCCTGCAGAGCAGGTTTTCTTAAGGCTCAGGTTTGAAGAGTGTTATAACAACCTTCTGTCAGCACCAGCTGATGTACACCTGTGGAGCCAAAAAGCAGCCACGCTGCTAGACAGAGTAAGAAGACACACATGCACTCCCACAGTGCTTTGTGGTGTGAGGATAAGGACGTAGCTCCCTTTCCCGAGCACTCTGCACATGAGGGATGGGAACTCCTTCCAAACTAGTCTGGTAGCAGGCTGGCCTTAGCAAAGCACCTAAACATCAGTGGTGAGGACATGACCTTACAGATGCCTGGTTCATAGGCCCCCTTTGCAGTGAACACAGTTATCACACCGAAAAGACTTGTAGGGCATGGGCCCAAAGACAGCAATAGGGGTGGAAGGGAAGGACAGGTCCATCATCACAGTACTCACCATGCCCCATCAGCATTGTGGAGTAGTCTCTTGTCAGAGAGGAGCTTCCCATCACTCTGTGCTCCTGCTGCATGTGGGAGCTCAGCTGGTGATAGCTGGTGTTCACTGTCCTGGTCAGTGTGCCACTGCCACTGCCAGGGAAGGACAGGTCTACCCGGCCATTCAGCAAGTGTTCTGTGAAAGAGGGCACACTGTGAGGAACATGGCTATGGACAGGGCTGCTGCTCCAGTTTCCATGGGAAGGAAGCAGGAGGCATCATGGTGCACCCTGCCGTGGCTGCACCTCAGCTTCAGCCACTCTGGAAGGTTGTTCTGGAGCACTACATCTAGAAAAAGCCACCTCAGATGATGATGTGGAAGCAAACAGGTAAACAGAGACTTTACCCTACACACCAGACAGCCCCCATGGTGCCCAAGGTAACTCCAGACCTCAGCCTCACTGGGGCACTGTCTTGTGGTTCTTGCTGTGTTCTCTCACATCTTTCTTAGACGCAAGCACAAGTGTATAATTTCAGATAAAAAAAAAGGTAAGAAAAGGAAACCAGCCCTTTATGGAGGCAGCTTCTCCAAATCTCACTCTGAATCCCATCTCATCTGGATCTGAAAAGCAAACTCTGCTCCATTGTTCTGGTCTTTGATGAGCCCCCAGCCCTTCTCAGCAGGCCAGGATAGATCAGTCCAGCAGATCTGCCCTAGAAGCTCAGGGCACTTATTTAAGGTGAGGAGCTGCCTTTGCAGGTGCCACTTAGGAGGTATCATCTGAGTTTTCTCCTGCCTTGAAGGTCCAGCCTTTTGTAGAAGCAACTTGCTAGCAACTTGCTAGGCTCCCAAGTCCATGCCGAGATGGGGGTTACCTTGACACTCTTGTGAGCAGACACATGAGGACAAGGTTTCTGAAGCAGACTACAGTGTGTGAACAGTGCATCATGCCAACATTAGGATGGGCACACAAGGGGAGGAAGGGGACACGTACTGGGGCAGACCCCGGCTGCCAGCCCCTTGTCTCAGAGCAGGACGAGACAGGACACTCAGTGCCTTAATGAAGCTGCCCTTCACCTGCTTGGGGACAGGGCGTCCCGCTCCTCCTCAGGCTGCCAGTAGCCACGTCGCTGTCCTCCTCATGGAGGAGACCCTCGGTGTCTGAGGAGAGGCAGCTGCTGCCAGAGAGGCGGGGAATGGTTTCAGCTGGGAGCCTCCAGGTGATGCGTCGAAGATCCAGGTCTTCTCCCAGCAGCGGCACATATTTCCACCTGGAGCCTTTTGGGACAACGCAAGCACTGGTGTTGGCATGATCTGCGGGGTACAGAGCGGGCTGCCCACCACCTTTGTGGTGCTCGCTGGGGAGGGAAGGGACAGGCACCAGTGGGAACAACCCTTCAGAGCCTGTCTCGCCAAGTGAGCTGATGAGTTCAGGGAGTGCAATCATTGTGTGACTGGCAGAAGGAAGATGGTGGGAATGCAACATGCATGGTGCTCCTCAGCCCCAGGACTCTTTTCCAGCCCTGCGTCCATCATGACAAAGGTGAGAGTCAGATTCTCACCACACGCCTCTTGCAACAATTGTCCTCTGCTCAGGAGAGGTTCCCTGAGTCCTCAGTGTGTGCTCAGTGGTCCCATTACCTTGCTCTCTGACAGGACCACGGACTCACTGCTTGATCCCAGGCCCTGGAGAACCTCCCCAGGGAAGACCCTTCAGATCCTACTGACAAGCCTCATCATTTCACATATGGCACATCTTCCCATTGTTGTCCCAGTACAAGACAAGGAAGCCAGCCTTATTCACAGTGAACTGGTGGAGGAAGAGAGGCCAGTGCCTTCCCAGCACCTTGTGAATTCCCTCCTGTTGGCTTGGCCAAGACCCTAAGCATCGGAGAGACTCAGAGGTCTGACTTGCCAGTACTTGCTTGCTGACAGGAGCTCTTGTGGTCTAGCCAAATGACAACAGGAAGGGAAGGTGAGCAGGGAGGGTCATAAAAAGCTCTCTCACCCCACAGTGAGATTTCTCTTTGCCTCATAGCTAAGAGGGGAGGCACTGGTCTTATTTACACTGTGGCGAGTAAAGTGTTCCCATGGATGCAGCTACTGTGTTTTGGTTGATCTCCACCATCTCTGTGACTTGGATCTCTCTATCTCCATGAGGAGGAAAGGAGCAGTGAAACTCATTGCTGAAAGCTGCTGTTAAGGAAAAGAAATGTTAAAAGTGACCTTGCAAAACCCAGAGCAACGTACCTGAATCATCAGAGACACTGGGATGCTTGCTGCCAGCTGCAGAGCGAAGCACATCTGCACTGTACATCAGGTAGCTGTCGTAGTCCTCACCTCCCTCTGCATCAATGATGGGGACATCAGGGATGATGGGGACTGGGGAAGAGGTGGGAAAAATGCTGTTGGACAAGCAGCTCAAAACCACAGAGGCCTCCCATACTTAGGCTGGCCTTCAGCATTCAGCAGGGCGGGTGGTGGAGCTGAGCAAGCAGGACATGGAGAAGCAGCTGGGGTAATGGGGAGCACACCCCAGCAGTGCTCTTGCTCTTGCTCCCACCCAGGGGAGCAGTAACTCACTGGACATCGGGCGCTTAGGCTGCGTGGCAAGGTTGATGGTGGCTTCTCTCTCAGGGCCCCAGCCAGCACCATTCCTGGCTTTCACCATGTAGCGGTAGGGCTGGGACTCCCGCAGGTTTTCTATCAGCACCATGCGCTTCTTTGGGTCTTCAACCAGCACCTTCTTCATTGGGCCAATGGGTACTGCAAATACAGTATGCATGTCACCCATGAGGCCAAGAGACATCCTTGGCCAACAGGCTCACTGAGGTTGGCTGCCAGGACACAGCCTGGCTCTGGAACAAGGTGCAGAAGCTGTGTGGGCTGATCACAGCTGGCACGACATCATCTCGGGGAACTTCTCAAACTGAATGTAGAGTCAGCCTAGAGCAGAGGTATCCTTTTGCTGCTGTGTCACCGAATAGCATCTTCCTGACATCCTAGCCCTAGAGTCTAGACCTATGAACTAAGATTTTAAGATGAAAAGCAACACCAAAACACCATGGAAGTGAATGGGAACTGAGAGTGCTCCAGGCTTTGCAGGGTTAAATCCTGAATGGTGATTTTCCTATACTCCTCCCATCAAGAAGTGACCCCCTTCAAGAGACATGCTTGGAGCCATTCTGATTCTGCTGCTGCCTGGGACTAGCCCAGCCTCTGGAAATTGCACTCAGCCTGCTCAGCTCCTCAGCCTGGCTGAACTGCCCTGGTCAGAAAATGAGCTCTTACTGTTGTCCTCGTTGACAAGCCCGTAACTGACTTCGTAAGCTGTGATCTCCCCATTGGTTTCTGCAGGCTCAGCCCAGCTCAGCTGTGTCACAGTGGAAGACACTACGTTGAAAGCCAAGCGGCCGGGCTCACTGGGGACTGGAAAGGCAAGAGCAAAGGGTTCAGGTTACTGTGAGTCAGAAGCCAGTGCACACGAATGCCCAGAGCTCCCCAGATCATAGCTGGGTTGCAGTGGAAGGCACTCGGTGCTTGTGCCCAAGACCATCAGAAGCTCAGGGCTGCAGCCCTGAGCCCATGCTTGATGCACCAGCACCAACTTGCTCCCACATGGTGGGAAACAAAGTGTGGATTGGCTCACCGTCCTCAAGCGTGCGGCAGTGGATGATGTCAGAGTAAGCACCTTCACCCATGGAGTTGTAGGCAGAGACTTGCATCTCGTAGTCGCAGAAGGGGTAGAGGTTACTCAGCTCTACTGATGGTGCTTTGACATCGATAAGATGGGCTTCTGACTCAGGGTCCCCTTGGATCCAGTATTTAACCTGGCAAAGCAACAGCAAGTCATGATGCCTTCAGATCCCCATCATAACGAGTGAGAAAATCCCCATCTCTTATTAGATCTTCTCTGGGAAACCCAAGGTGTTGTGCCATTCCTCTGAGGCCAGAATGATGTGGGCATTTCATAGTAAGTGATGTAAAGGGAGATGAACCCCCTAGGGATCTTTCCTGCAGATTCCACATCCACCCAACAATGGTTCCTCAGGGATGGAGGGGGCCAGAAAGGATGAGCTTGTTTCCTGCTTTGGGCGTGTTTTTTGGCACAAATGACTGTGTGTGTGAAACACCTGCAGGATAGGACCTGCACCTTCCCTCCCCAGGGATTCACTCACTCCTCACCTTGTACCCCAGAGGTTTTCCTGGTGGAGGAAACCAGCTGAAGCTGATTTCCCTGGAGCTGAGAGCACTGGCTTTGGGGTTCAGTGGTGCACCCAGGCGGCCTTTTGGGGACTGGGAGATCTGGCCCAGGCCAGTCATGGAGGGGATACCATCCACCACCTCTGCAGGTGCAAGGAAGAAAGGACACATCAGTGCTAGTCCCCCGACACGGGACAAAAAGGAGGAAGTGTGCCTCTCTTCAGCACTTCCCCTGCCACCCCGAGCAGCAATTCTCAAAGCATTTCGGAGGGGTAGATTCCCATTATAGGGAAGGGAAACCGAGGCACTTCCTGGTAGCATCCCACAAAGCCACACAGCAAGCTGGCTTGAGAGTTGGGCTCAGGTCCCCCAGGTCCTGCACCCTCCTGCTGCTCCTTACAGACTGCCTAGGTAGGAAGAAATGAAAAGACCACCTTCTTTCTGCTGAAAATCTTTAGCTCTCTCTGAATGTATTTAGTAATGCTTCAGCCAGTTGAGCAGTTGCTCTGTGCAGACGTAAGAGAACAAAATGATGGGCAGAGCCTTTTGAAGTCATCCTGTTGCTTCTGGAAACCCACCAAGCCCAGAAGAGAGCTCTCTGGAGCCTCTCCAGCCCCTGGTGCCTGCCCCTGAAGCGGTCCTCGTTGGTCCAATGTCAAGGGACTATCTTGTACCCCCACTATTTATTACCAGTACTGCCATAAATACCTTTATGTTATCAACCCACTTGATGGCAATACTTTTGTATTTTTGATATAACTTTGCTTGTCCAGCCACAGGAACCACAAGCACAGCTCATGGCAATTCCCACCTCTCTCCTGTTTTAATAGCTTTTTATTGAGCTCCCCGAGGAAAAGGAGTGAAGAATCCGCTCGGGTTTCCTCTTGCGAGGTAGATTACCCCTCCTCTTTCTGCCCACTGTATATACCCACTAATGCCTCTAGAGGGAGGCCCTACTCTACCGGTCGGAGCTGGAGGAGCCTCCTCGTTGCCACTTTTGGGTGATGAGCAGGGCTGAAGCTCCGTACCCCACCTCAGGGAAGGCTGGTCCGGCGGGGGGGTGGGGGGCACCCCCTGCTACCGTTCCCCACTGCCTGGCTGCCCACTCCTACCTGGGTCTGCGATGGTCACCGTGGTTTGGGGGTAGCGGCCGATCTTGGCGCCGTACTTGGGGTGCAGGAGATCGATGGCGAACTGCTTGAGCTGGCAGTTGTGCAGGAGGGTGTCTATTTCAGTCAGCTCCAGCAAGGGGACCTGCACCTCCTTTCGGGTCTCCCCGGGCTGGAAGACCAGGTCACCCTCTGTGAAGATGTAGTCCTGGAAGAGAAGGAAGAGGAGCGTGATTGTAACTTCACAGCATCCATGAGAAGACTCGGAGAGACAGAGCTTCCCTCCGTGAATCCCCACGTGCCTTCTAATGCCCTTAGTTCAGGGGGCAGCCTCTCAGGTTGCTGAGGCTCAGAGAGCAAGGGATGGAGAAGAACGTTTGCCTTAGTGCTGACCTCAGTCTTGGGTCTCCCCTCTCACAGCCACATCCCCTTTGAGCCTGATCAACCGCTCTTTGCAGCCCCGGGGTCAATTTCTTCCCAGCCCTCAGTGCTCACGCATTCCTGCCTGCAAAGGTCAGGAGCATCGCCCTTACCCTGCCATTCTTGGCGGTGAGATCCCGGGTCCTGTAGGTGACTTGGGATTTCCCATTGTCTATGATCTCCCGGAGGACAAGGATCTTGGCGAGCTTGTCAAAGCGACTGTGGGAATAGGCTGGCTGCAAGAAGGTGATGAGGCTGCTGGCTGGAAGGGGCAGGAGAAAAGAAATGTGTAGAGCAAATGCACAAAGAATCACATTATAAACACACAGGTGCACACGGAGTTCCTATCACCCATGAGTGTGCAGTGTGTATGAAGCATCATTGCACTAGCTACAGACTTCGTTCCTGGCTTGCTTTTCCTGCTCTAAACAATCAGATGGAAAGCAGAGGGAAACTGTCCCTAGCACAGCATTAACAGCAAAAAGGTTTTACTTTATTCCAGCAACCTATGAACTGAAGCAGTAGAGACATATGATCAACCCTAAATCTTCAATGGAATTGTAGCATCTAAACTTGTGATGGTCAAATGTTTAAGTCTCTGTCACCAGGGATGACAACTCTCCTTTGGGTGCTTTAAAAGATGCTTTAGTTTAGATCCAGGTGAGTTAAGATAGGAGTCACCAAGTAAATCTCCGGTCTGTGATGTACAGGCTGAGCCTTAGAAACCACGAGTCCATCTGGACATAGGACACCCAAACACAAGCAGCCTTCCTCTCAGGCCACGGTCTCAGGACTTCACCTTGTTCTTTGATGATGGTGATGCTGACAATCCTGCGTCCAATCTCTGCAATGCCAGTAGGGACATCGATGGCCTCCACCTGCAGCTGCTTCTCATCGTCATCATCCTCCCTAATGAAGAGTGGGACACGCACATCCACCAGCTCCACAGCCTCTTGGAACTCCACCATGCCGTGAGCATCTGTGGGAAGGGGCAATGGTGAGCTGTGGGAGATGGCTCTCCTTGCCCAGCTAGGAGGCAGCCCTGGGCTCTGCTCCCTACCTTGGTCCGAGGTCACAGTGTAATAACCTGGTGAAACCTTCAGGTCATTGAAAGCCTCGTGGGAAACATGCTTTTCCACCACTTTGATGATCTCTGGCTTGGCTGAGCGCGGAGCAGTGAGCACTGTGTCCACAATGGTGTGGTCCTGCCTGTGACCCGTAGGAAGAGAGAGACAGGTAAGAGCTGAAGCCAGGGTTGCTCATCTCCTGTAGCAGCCGGAGGGGCTAGAGAGTACTCCACATGTGTGTGGATGAAGAGGGAGGAGCATCACAAGGGAGGGCTGCAAATCTCTCTTACCTTTTCCCAGAATTGGGCTGTACCCTGGGAGGAGGGAAAAAGAAAACAAGGAGCAATCAGAGTGACCAATGCATTTGTGGAGACAAGGTTGGGTGTGAATCACAGCCCTGCGCGGGTCTGAGCTGCAGCAGCTGCCCTGCGGGTGCCATCCCAGCCTGCAGAGCCCATGGCCTCATCACGTGTTTCCTCCTGCCTGGCTGCTCCCTTCAGCCCTGGATTTCCTAATGTGATGAGGAATGTGCCCAAAGGGAAGATCACACCTCATCAGAGCTGTGGGGAGGGAATAACACTCCCCGCTCAGTGCCAGCATCCCCCAGCTCCTCTGTTCTGCACCAGGCACTTGGAACTTTGTATAGTGCGGAAACTTCTGAAGTCACTGGGAATTCTCCCATTGAGAACTGTATGACCAGGATTTGTCCTTGGCTGTAGGAGTCTCACATCAAAAGCCAGATGCAGCTGAGACCACCTGTACAGATGGGTGGGCTCTGCTCTGCAGCCCTGGATGCACTGCACTGCGCTGGGCTCCTGCTTGTGCTGGGGGTGTCTCCCTGCCCATGCTCCCACCCAGCATCCCAAATTTCACACCCAGCCCTCTGGTCCATTCCCTCATCAGCAGGGCCCTGGGGGAACCTTGCCCCAAAGAAGATCTCTCCCCCAGTGACTCACCTGAACTTGGTCTGCTGGAGCTTGTGGCAGCCAGGGATGTGCTTGAAAACCTCATTCAGCTGCAAGGAGCAAGAGGGGCTTTCACAACATACCCCTTGCTGAACAGGGATATGTTCAGCAAGCAGAGGCTGCTGCCAGCAAACACAAGAGCCAGGTCCCTCCCAGGTCCTTCCCTCTCACCCTGCCACACCAAGCAGAACAACACACAGTTTCACCCCAGAAAATGGCAAGAAGCTGTGAACTGAAGCCAAACAGGAGCTTCAAACCACATAGAATCATAGAACAGTTCGGGTTGGAAGGGACCTTAAGATCATCTAGTTCCAACCCCCACATGTTCTGAAGCAAACTGCAATTCTCATCAGATGCTTTGGATAATTCTCACAATTGTGATCTTAAAAGTTGTGCTTTCTTTCAGAAAGAAGAGGCATTGCTTCTTTCTTTCAAGTGCTATCTGGGGTCACAGGGAAGGGGCACTCCTCCTTCCCCAGCACTGCAGGCAGCCCTCAGCACGGCTGTGCCCAGTGCCACCCCAAGCCCCCTCATGCCCAGCTCGTACGTTCTCCTCCACTTCCTTGTGCAGCTGTTCACACTCTCGGGTGTCCGGCTTCATCAGGTTCTGTGTGAAAAGCCGGGTCAGCCTCAGAGATAGCCCGTAGGGAACTGGAAAGAGAATTTCCCAAGTCAAACCCCTTCCTTCTTGGGTCAGAGAAATAACCCAGCTAAAAGCTGGAAGCATGAGGACACGCATTGATGCTTGGTATCCACATCTCATATTGCTAGCACCCAGCAGAGGAAACCCTCCAAGAACTGGAGGGCTAACTGGGAAGCTCTCTGCCAGATTCAGCACAGGAACAGTGTCCAGTGGTGGCTCTGGACTGATGAAGCAGTGAAATCAAGGCTGGGTTATTGAGCTAATTAGAGGAAGACACATGCAGGCTACATGCACCATGCAGCCAGGCTGTCAGGAGGTCTCCAAGGCTACCACCTGGTCTGCTACAAGGCTAGACACAGGAATGTGCTGCCCAGCTTCCCACAGGATGGGAGCAGATATAGGAAGAACCTCTTTGCATTTGGGCTTGGAGGTAATGCCATGGCTGCTAAAGCTGGGGTCACCACCAAGGGCTCTTGCCCTTTGTGGCACCCACAGCACATCCTCCATGCACTGTTCCTCAGCTGTGGCACTCACTGAGATCTTTGGGGTTGGCGGCAGCGAGGGAGGTGAAGCCCTGTTTGTGCACGTTGTTGTTGATCTTCCAGCGGACCGTGTCGCAACCCTTGAGGGACCCGCTGCGGACCATGGGGGTGTCCAGGTGGTCGGAGGACATGAGGCTCTGGCGAAGCATGTAGTGGTCCTCCTTGAAGCCAACAGTGCGACCTGCAGAGCCAGGGGCAAGGTCAGAGTCTGGGCAGACTGGGACAATGCCAGCCATCAGCTTCCCAACACCAGAGAGGCTGCTCTGTGGAGTCATGAGGGCTTCCAGCGTGCCAGAGGTGCTGGGATGCCAGGAGTGGAGTGCAGTGGAGAGGGCAAGGGGTGTCCATGGGTGTGGAGAACACCAGCTAGGTATTACAAGGGACACTGTTCAGGGGAGAGCCAGCAGTGGGATTCCCAGTAGGGCACACCAGGCTGTGGGGCAGGAAGGAGCAGTGGATCCGACTCTCCAACTCAGAGAAGAGGAGGAGAGATACTTATCCCAGCACCATTCCCAATCCAGGAAGACAGTGAACACCACAGATCCCTCTTCCCCCAGTTCAAAGGGTTGGTACCTTGTGCACAGCAGGGGAGCAGGGCTAGGCAAGCCTAGAAAACAAATACCAAAGACACAATCACTGTGTGGCCAAGAGCAAAACACCCCACATCTTCAGCTGGGAGGACTCCCATCAGCAGAGGCGGGTGGGCAGCAGATAAATGGAGCTCTGGAATCTGGTTGCAGCCAGATATCCCTTAGGTGAAGGACATCCCACCACAGCTTGTGTCAGCAACAGCAGAGGTGCTGGATACCACTGGGATTCAGCCCCTGTCAAAGTGGTCATGCTGCAGGCTGGGTTGGCTCTGGACATTTATGATGGCTTTGGCCTTTATGTGGTGCTTTCCCAAAGCTGGGACAATTGTCTGAGGGCCTCACCTTGCAGCAGGCACAGAACTTCCAGCAGAGCAGCAGCAGCAGCCCCAGGAGCAGGATGAGGAAGATGAGCAGTGGGATGAGCCAGAGGAAGTTCCCCGGTGGGCACTCTGCAAGTGACAGCAACATCACCCCCGGGGTGTGCAAGGAGGGACTGGGGAGGCAGGGACAGAGGGGAAAGGCTGGAGGGCTGGAGCAGCCTGGTTAAGCACTCACTTAATGCTCACAATGAAAAGTGCTGCTCAGGGAGAACTCTGGGTACCCTGTGCAGCCATCAGAGAACTTGTGCCTAAGAGCTCATGTCAATCTCTCCTCTGCCAGCTATCCCACCTCTCTGCTCACATCCAGCCATCTCAAGGTGCTATTCACCTTCTCACATCAACCCCTGCCCATGCTAGCAGTGAAAAGGCATCGATGTCAGAAGGTGCTGGTCTCTGCAGCTGCTGGACTCCCCTCTCTGCAGTTCATGTGACAGCCAGTCACCCACCCCCGTCATGCAGGAAGGTGGGCAGGGACATACTACCTGGTGCTGAGCCTGCCCAGGGCACAGCAAAGGGACAAAGCAGGGATCACAGGTCACTGTTGAATCAGACCCCAGACTGGACACCCCTTCTGACAGGTCCCTGCTCACCTTTTTTCTTCTGGACACGGACAGTGGTGTTGGGGAGGACGTTGGGATCTCCCTCCAGGGTGTAGTGGTATGTGCAATCGTCCTCCTCATCCTGGAATGAGCAGTATTCACTGGCTTCCTCTGTAGAGGGAGGGGAAACGGTTACAGTCATCAGGACCAGGAAAAGCTTAGGGAGCTGCCCTACATGCTCACACATATGGGGCAGGGCCCACAGGAGGCACACCACGTGTGTCTGCACCCAGCTTGCTTCGCCGATACCTTTCTTTAGCTCTTCCACCATCTGGAGCTGGAGGTGGCACGCGCTGCAGTTCCCCTTTGTATTGCCTGTTCCCCAGGCCTGGCAGCGAACACAGTCCCGGATGCTCTCACACACAGCCTGGAAGCCCTGGGCAGAGACCGAGGTTGGATAGTCAGGAGATAGCCCACGAGAGGACACCATCTCCAAAAGGCAGAGCAGGAGAGGCAGCACTGCATCCTCACCCTGGTGCCAGGGCAAGGGCAAGAAGAGGAATCACAGTGAACATGCAGTCAGGGAAGGATTTATAAGCCCAGGAGCCCAGCACAGTAGCTCCAAAATCTCTTATACCAGCAGCCTGCATTGGGCAGTGATTAGATCTTCGCCAAGGGTTTTAGGTGGCCTTACCAAAATATGCCTAAGCCAGCTTTGTCCAGTTCCACTGTGGGATTAGCCCATATTTGTCAAAGGGGAAACCGAGGAAACAAACCATGAAATGTGGGTTTTTTTACAGTCATGGGGCAAGCTGGAACAAACCAGGAGCTGAGCTTCAAACCTCTGCCCTTCACCAGTGTGCAGATAAACAGGCATTCAAGAGCTGCTGTTGGTGAACAGCAAACTGTGGGCAAAACAAGTCCACAGCTACAAAGCACCTTCCTGGCCACTGAAGGCAGGACAGGAAAGACCAACCCCTCCTCAGGAGTTTGTTCCTGACCAAGGTGAGCCTCCATGTCTGCTTTGCCTTCCTTCCCTAGAGCATTGCACAGGAGAAGTGACAGACACAGAGGGATCCCAGGCTGAGCCTCACCAGGGAGTAGCTGATTTCGCAGGTGGAGCTGGTGTACAGCGAAGCCTTGTCGCAGATGCACCTCCCGCATTCACATCGCCCGTGGTTATTGCAAATACCCTGGAGGGAAGAGGGGACAGTCAGAACCAAGAGCAACTGCAGGCGTGCGGCGCGCCAGGGTCAGGAGGCTGCCAGCCCCCAGCGGCCCTGGGCATCAGGGCAGTTTGCTGCGGGTCAGACGGGCCCCGTGCTGGCAGGGCAGCACCTACCCCTTTGCTGTCGATGCAGGTGTCATTGCTCATGGGGCATTCGCAGCCTGGCCCCTCCCAGCCGCTCTCACACACACACGCACCCTTGGAGCAGCGGCCACGATCTGCCGTGCAAGAGGAGGAATTGCCCAGGGTCAAAGCCACGCTGTTCCCCCAGCCCTGCCTGCAGCTCCCCTGCCTTCTTTGGGGTACAAAGGGGATGCAAACAGGCTCCGGGGCACCCTCCCTGCACAGAGTCCCCACAACCCATCGCTGGTCACCCAACCCCTCCGTGCCAGTGCCACCAACCGAGGGACACCCCACCTGTGCCAGCAGGACAGAGCAGGGCATGGCGCACTGCGGGGCGGGGCGGCTGCTCTCACCATTGCAGAGGAAGCCGGAGGTGCGCGGGCACTGCAGGACATCGTACTGGCAGAAGGCCCCGTCGAAGCGCTGCACCAGGTCCTCCGAGTAGCACTGGCACTTCCCGCACAGGCACTCGCCGCGCCCCGAGCACGGCTCCACGTCCCCGGGGCGGATGCAGACCTCATTGCTAGGGGAGGATGCTGGGGAGCAGTCGCATGTGTCCCCTCGCCTGGGGGGGAGGAGATCGTGCTGAGAGAAGCAGAAGCAGAGCATAGGACGGCAGGGTCCTGGGCAGGACACCCAGGGCATGACCGTGTCACTGGGGGTCCCCAGAACCAGCAGAAACCCTGGGAGGGGTACAGAACCGGACAGAGTCCTTACCAGCCAGGATGGCAGATGCACTGTCCACAAACAAAGTCCCCATGAAAGCTGCACCTGGGTGAGTTAAACTCTTGTTGCTGTGAGAGAAGACAGAATGGACATTGCCGAATGGGCTCAGCTGCCCCCAAGACTATTTCAGGAATTAGAAAGGCAGATTTGGAGCAAAGTTTTGCCCACAAGGCTGAGCTCTGCTATAGGACAACATGCCCAGCTTGGTGTGGCGATGAAGATCTCCTTGGCCAGGTTGAGCCTCTGCTGAGCAACGGTGAGGGGTCAAACAGGACCCACATGTGCCAGCCATGCATTCCAGCCAGGCTGCCCAGGAGGAGGACATCTGTCTGCAACACCCCTGCCCACCATGTACCTGTTCACAGGGACACACATCACAGATGACAGAGGCTGTGACTTCGAGGCTGTCGCTCAGGGACGTGGGTTTCACTTGGATGACTCCCTGCCGGTCTCTCTCAGGGAGGCTGCAGACGTGCTCCCCACCAATGTACTCGAGCGCCTTCACTCGCACGTTGAACTTGCCCTGAAGGAAGGGACGCACCACAGGGGTGAACCAGCTCTGCTGGGCCACAGCACAGCCAGACTGACCCCAGGTGAAGAAGGAAGGAGGGATGCAGCTCAGTCGCTCACACATGCCTTCCCTGCAGGGCCATTCAAAGACTTACCACTTCCCCACGGGTGATGTTGAAGGAGCCAGATTCTGTCTTTTGGTACGTTAAAGAGGTGAACTCTGTCTTCATGGCTCTGGGGACAAAGTCGGCCCGGATATCCATCTTGGTGCGGATGCGCTGGGTGGCAGAAGATAACCACAACAGTGATGTCCAACAGTACACCTACGACCACACCATGGCCTCCCCAAGAGGGGCTGCATCCTGCCTGCTTTCCTGGGCAGGAGGTGCCCCCCCCTCTGTCTTCCCTGGGAGTGAGATCAAAGCCCCAGAGAGCACCATTACCTTAAAGGCTGCGCGGAGCAGGTCCACGATGTTGGAAGAGTCCTCCTGGAGCACCCCGATCTCAGAGATGGGGAAATATTTGTGCAGCTTCTGCAGAGAGACAGAAGCCCCTGAGCCAAGGCCTTGAGGAACCTCCTCTAGCAGTGAAGTGGGCTCTGCTTGGAGCAGGGCTTGGACCAGAGACCTCAAAGGTCCTTTCCAACCTGAATTACTCTCTAGCTCTGTGTCCCTGCTGCTTTAGAAGAAACAGACATCAACATGGGGAGAACTCTAGGACCCAGATTCCTGCACCCAATAATACACCCCGAGACCTCCCATGACCCAGACCAGCCCCCTAACACACTGTGACACCCTTCCAAAGTATCAGGGTATTGGTTTAACACTTGGAGACAGGAGATTGGAGACCATTTTCTCCTCAAAGTGGAGCTGCAGACAGAAGAGCAATAGCACAGGAGGAGAGATAAGCTCACACAGCATCACTGCCACAGTCTTCTCACCTCATAGTAGCTGTAGGAGTGGTTGGTGACAGCGAAGATGGGGATGATGTTGTGTTGACCTAGCAGGCGCACCAGGGTGGGCACCGAAGGGTAGTCCTGTTTGGTATCATACACATAGGTGCCATCAGTGTCTAGGTGACAGTGCTCATCATTTCTTGCCAGGATCCCTGCCAGGACGTTGGTCCCATCAGCTTCATAGTGAAAGGCAGATTCAGTGGAGAACACGAGCAGATGAGTGCTGTCCTTCCTCCAGCCAATCTTCTCCTACAGCCAGGGAAGGGGGGGAGAAGGAGAGAAGGAACCCTTATCTCTGTGTCTCCCCCAACCACTGCACAGCACCTGCAGCCCCTGGCAGGCCAGCATTGGCATGAGTTGAAAAACCCAAGGGACAAGGCACCACCTTCACTTGTCAGCTAACACAACCAGCTAGATGGCCCTGGGAATCCAAGCACAGGTCTCCGCTTCCCCATCTGCACCCCCAGTGTGTAGGCTGTCTCCCAGCAGCTCTGTGCCAGTAATATACACACAGTCATAGAATCAGACAGCTTGGAAAAGACCTTAAAGATCACCAGGTCCAACCATTCCCCCAGCCCTGCCAAGGCCAGCACTAACCCCTGGCACTGAGACCTCGTCTCCAGGCTGTGTGAACCCTTGCAGGGCCGGTGCCTGCAGCCCTGCCCTGGGCAGCCTCTTCCAATGCCTGAGCACCGTTTCCAATCTAAACCTCCCCGGTGCAGGGGGCAAGCCCATGCTTTTCTGGATGTGCTCATGCCTCAACCAAATGGTGAAGCCCAAGCAGGCTGTTTTCCTAGGAGCAGAGTTTTACCGCCACAGGCACAAAGGGGGACAAAGCAAAGAGCACACACAGGGTGCCCAGCGAACTGCTCCTGCGCTGGGGATCAGACACGGGAGATGGTCTAAGACCTAGGAAAAATTTGGAATGCAAAACAACTTGGCACCAGGAGCATGTGGCTGGGAGGGCAAGACACATAGCTGTGAACATGTGGAACATACAACCTCCCAGGCTCCCAGCTGAACATGTAACCCGGGATCCCTGGCTCTCTTGTCAGCTGCCCAGCATGCTGCTCTTTGCTCATCACCCAATATCAAGAAGATTAAAACCAGACCCCTGCCCACATGGCTCCTGCATCCTTGGCCACCATCACCTTGCACACAGCTGTCTGCAGGATGGCATCGAAGCCGCCCTCAGGGGCATCAAGGTTGCCGGAGATACGCTCTTTCCTGAGCTCTTGGCTGAAGTAGTTGATATTGCTGGTCAGGCGGATGACATTCTTGAATGAGAAGGGGGAATCAGCATTGTTCCAGGGCTCACGGAGCCTAGGAGAGAAGGGGAGAGCAGGGTTTGTGCAGCTGGCAGGAGCAAAGGGATGCTCGAGTGCAAGGAAAGGGTGTGTGGGGACTCCTGGGGGCTCAGGAATCCCTCAAGGGAAGACATGAACTTCAGTTGGCAACCATAAGCACTGAGAGGTAGAATGGGTGAAGGCAGAGATGGAGGAGGAGGCTTTCAATCTGTTGTGGCAGAGCAGGGAGAGTCTGAAAGCTGAGGACACTGCTGGCACAGGCATGGTGCTAGTGCAAGCCCTGGGCAAAAGGTGGGAAGGCCGGGGGGACATTCACAATGAAGAGGGAGATGAGCGGAGGCTTTTACACCACAGACATCTCAGAAAGCCATGGAGAAACAGATAGTGCCTGCCCTCCCCTCTGCTCCCATCCCAGGGACCCACTGGCCTCACTCACTTCTCAGGTCTCATATCTGTCTGAGGGGATGAGACTTTGTCCACAAACTTGCCAAATCCAATGGTGTAATTGGAGGTCAGGTCTTGCAGGAACTCCGCTGGACGGAGGAGTGAGAGAAGAGACACATGAATAAAGAGACATATGTGGGGTTGCTGCTCCTGGGCATCTCCTCTGCTGGTCACGTCTACATTCCCAAACTGTCAGCTCCTAAGCCCTTAGGGCTTGGCTTGGCTTTTTTGGGGTAGTAACCGCCTTTGGTAGCCCCCTTTCCAAGGCTGGAGCTTCTGCAATAGTGCAAACCGTACCTACCAGTTCAGATGCCAAAGCCACTGCACAGATCAGCTCTGCAGGGCACCAGCCCCCATGCTGGGCTAAAAGGAGAGTGAGTGCATCCCACATGAGGATCCCTGCATGACCAGGAGAGACAGCCCCTCCTCCCCATCTCCAAAGCAGCAATAAGAAGAAATTCCAATTGAAACAGGCATTTCTCAGCTTTGTGCCAGCTGCATCCCTTTCTCTGGTGCTAGTTAAGAACTCCCCACTGCCTACCATTTGTCAGCACAGAAGCTAGCTCCCCTATTGTCCCAGCTCTGGTCTCACCTAGTTTTTGGCCCATGCTTTTGAGGTTGTCTAGATCATCAGACATAGAGTAGGAGAAGTCCATGAGGATGTAGAGATCCAGAGGGCTTTCCAAGGGCTGGAAGACGTCCATGTTGAAGCTCATCTCCTCCCCAGCTCGCAGCCGCATGAACATGCCCTGGGGAGACACCTGGGTTCTCTTCAGGGATGTGTTGATACTGAAATTCTGTGGAGAAAGTGATGTGAAGGGGATGGACTCCACTTCCTATGCAGATACAATGAGAATGAGTCAAGGACCAGGGGGGTATCTGGGAACTGGAAGTGCAGGGATGTTCACGCTCCTTTCCCTCATGTACAGCTGAGGACCAAAGACAGCCTCCCCCATGTCCACACGTGCCCAGCTGAGCACCTCCTCTAGACCTTGGCATTTTGCTTACATCTCTTTTGCCTGAAAAGCCACACAGCCCCAAGCAATCAGGTCGGTTGTCAACAAGTTCATCAGCTAACAAAAGCAGAGCATTTTTTGAGTAGACCCTACATGAAGAGAGGTCTGGAATCCATATTCTTCCTGCTGAAGACTCTATAGGAGGATGAAGGACCTGAAGGACCCTGGGAATGGTGGGACCCCTCAGGAGAAGCTGGGCATGGGCTGTCTCCCCAGCACCCACCTGCTGGGTCTGCATCTCGCCCCTGGTGTACACGATGCTGGCCTCCCTGCAGCCGTACCGCAGCAAGTTCTCCCGCAAGTTGCATCGGGGCTCTTCAAAGCTCTGCCAACGGGGAAAGAACAACATCGCAGCCACTGAAAGCGGCAAATGCTTTGTGCAAGGGGAAAAGGCACTTGCCCCAGACTCTCCTTCCTCCCAATTCTCTACACCAAAGGAAACCCACGTTTCAGCGCCTCTCATCAGAACCAGCTCTTTGCAGAGAAGCAACAGCCAGGAGCTGACTCTGCTCTTGGGTCCCTCTCCCAGCTTCCTCTAGAGGTGGTGGGATCCCTCCATCAGCAGGGCGGGAAGTGGAGCCCCGGGCTCCCCTGCAAGGTCTCACCTCATCAGTACAGAAGGAGCAGTCCTTATCCACTCGGATGCACTCAGTGCAGCTCTTCGCCTGGGACAGCACACAGCGGTTATCTACTGGGAAAGATCAGGGCATCAGGAACGGAGAAAACCATGGGAGGGCATGAGGAAGGCTCATCTTGTTCCTGGGTGAGTCAGTGGAGCTTTTGCCTGGTTTGCTAGTGGAAGCAGGCTACAAAACAGCAGTGGGGTACTGAGAGGGGCTCCAGATGATGGGAAGATAGAAAACAGGAGGAAAACCACACAACTGGTCTTATAAAGGTGCTGAGGCACTGGCACAGGGTGATGGCCCAGAGAAGCTGTGGCTGCCCCATCGCTGGCAGTGCTCAAGGCCAGGTTGGACACAGGGGCTTGGAGCAAGCTGCTCCAGTGGAAGGGGTCCTGGTGCATGGCAGGGGTTGGAGCTGGAGGAGCTTTAAGGTCCCTTCCAATGCAAACCAGTCTGGGATTCCATGATTATCCATATGAGGACCAGCATTTCTGAAGTCAAGGAGGGCTGCGCACAGTCCCCATGAGACAGCACCAGGGTCACCCAGCAAGTCATACAAGTGCTGCACTCACTTTTGCTTCTTTGGCAGAGGCCAGTGGCACAGAGCAGGGACAGGAAGAGCAGCCCAGCACACATCCGTGGCAGCACATCCATCCTCTTCCTCCTGAAACACATGGATGTTGTGGAGAGCCAAGTTGGAAACGGCCCTGGAGATAAGGGCAGCTCCTGCAGAGCCCCTGCAAGCTGATGCCTGGAAGCAATCTCTGACCTCATCAGGGCAGGGCATGAAGGCAAAACCAGGAGCGGTTCATCCTGCGCTCAGGCATCTGCAAAGGGCAGCGGGGCAGGGCAGGTGCCACAGCACAGCACCCCTGCGTCCAGAGCCAGGGTGCCTGCATTGATGGGGTTTGTGCAGCCAGCCGGGGCCCAGGCTGCTCCTGGCTGGAGCCCAGTGCCATGCGCAGGCGGGAGCACCAACCAGGACAGGACCTTGCTTCCTCTGGCAGGTTAAGGAAAAAACCAACACAAGAGGAGGAAAAAGTGACCGTCGGCATTCTCCAAAAGCAAACCAGACCCCTCCCTTCTGCTGCTTCCTATTGCACTGAGAGTTTCCAGGATGGTTGAAACAACAATCAACAGAGGGTGAGGCTTGGGAAATGCCAGGCGTGGAGCTGTTGAACACATCTATGGTCTTGAGAGCCCAGCAGCTACCGTCTCTCCTGTCCAGGGCTGCAGGACCCCCTGTGTGGTTCCAAAGGCCAAATCCTAACCCATGAAGCGCTCCCCCTGAACCCACATGTGACTTTGAAAACTCAGTGCCATCCAGAAGTCAGCATTTGGGCATGGTAAATGAAAGGGACAAAGCTGGAACTTGAGCTCTGCAGCTACTGTGTCAGACAGTGACTTCGGCACCTTGAAAGGAGACAGAGCAGTCAAGGCACAAAACGCAGTGTAAAGACATCTCTAAAGCACCTCCTTTCTGGAAGATGCAAGTGTGAAATATAAGACAGGCTGGGAAAGTTGGGGCTGTTCAGCCTGGGGAAGAGAAGGCTGCATGGAGACCTCAGAGCAGCTTCCAGTGTCTGAAGGGGGTCTATAGGGATGCTGAGGAGGGACTCTTCATCAGAGACTGTAGTGACAGGACAAGGGGGAACGGGTTCAAACTGAAACAGGAGAGGTTTAGATTGGATCTAAGGAAGAAATTCTTTGCTGTGAGGGTTTGAGGCACTGGAATGGGTTGGCCAGGGATGTTGTGAGTGCTCCATCCCTGGCAGTGTTCAAGGCCAGGTTGGACAGAGCCTTGGGTGCCATGGTTTAGTGTGAGGTGTGCCTGCTTCTGGCAGGGGGTTGGAACTGGATGATCTGAAGGTCCTTTCCAATCTGAACTATTCTATGATTCTATGATTCAAAGTAATTGTCTTACAGCTTCTTGCTGTGTAAGCCCTGACTAAAATAAGTGAAGAAAATGTGAAAACCACTTAAAACAGGGAAGGAAAAAGGGGATATTATGTGCAGTAAAGATGTCTGAGTTCCCAGGTGGACACCAGAGCAGTCCAGTCACTTGGTGACTCAGCTACTGACAGCCTGACCTGGGCCCAGGGAAACCCCTGGAAAGACCTGCTCTGGTCACAACAGCACTGGGCACACTTGGCCTTTGGATACTGCATCAGCCACTGAGGCCAGTGTAAATACATAGAACACATGGAACTGAGCACATGCAGAGTTCATTGTGGCACAGAGGTCCGTCCAACCCACATAGTGTTGGCACCAGGGGACATCTCTCTTAAGATGTTTGAGGGAGCAAGAGGGGACCAGGAGGAAACGCTGGAGTCGTGGTCTGGGATGGGGTAGGATGTCTGTGTGCAGCCATCGGCTCAGCTCCCTTTGCTCTCCATGATGGTCACTGGATACGTGGGTACTGGATGGCAAGATGCTGGGATATCCTTTATGTTTTCAGCTGTGCCAGAGGGATTTCTCACAGTGATTATTGCCTGATAGCTGAAACATGAGGAATGTGGAAACTTCAGGTCAGCACACATGCAAGGAAACCTGGGGAAGTTTTGCTGTTCCTCGGGACCTGGTAGCTAATATGCTGGTTTTCTTATGGGTAAAAGGTAGCCGATGACAAGGAAATCCCTTTGCCTCCCTCCTGCAGCAATTGGAGGTTAAGCTCCCTGCAATGCCAACTCTCCCCAGCCCAGGCTCTATGCAGGCTTGGTTTTGGGTGGTCCCTGTGACTGGCTCCAAGGCTAACAGTTACCACCATCCCTCTACACGCCTGTAAACGTTGTTCAGCAACGGTCCTCATGCCACCACTGGGTCCTTTGTCACCAAGATGGGAGGATGGGGATGTTTTGAAGCCATTTGGGGGATTTTGAAATCCCTTTTTCCCTTTCTCCACCCCAGTAAGCCCTGCCAGCTGCAGTAACCAACACCTCACAGCCATGGGGAGATAAAACCAGAGGTGAGATAAAAGGGAAGTGCTTTGACCCCACCAAGTGAAAAACACAGCAAGACAGCCCCATGGCACTTGGCAAATCCCATCTCCCAACATGGGCAAAGGCCACGAAGGGAGAATTGAGGGAAGAGACTGCTCAGCCCATACAGCCACCTTCAAAGGTGGCCTCAAAACAAAGACCTAATTCATAGATCATAGAATAGTTTGGGTTGGAAAGGACCTTAAGCTCATCCAGTTCCAACCCCCCTGCCATA
>NDXB01020908.1:19253-60409 GCA_002631895.1 Agapornis roseicollis | reverse complement strand
GTCAGGGCAAACATCGCTCAGCAACAACCAAAAACATCGGCCTGATCAGCCTTGTTCCCGGGTGAAGTCAAAACACAGCTACTAAAGAGAAGGAAAACTGACTGCAACTGCTGAACCCAGGACAACATGTCAACATTGTAGGAATACAGCAGTATGATTTCATTACTTTCAAATCCATGAAGATAAATGAAGAATTCCATACTCCACATTTTGTAGGTCATAAACACAAAGTGGGGATTGACCCATTGTGATCAGCAGAGTGTCATGATCTTCGGGTGGATGCATGATATGTCAGACTTATTACATCTTATTTTAAATGACTTTGGAGTGTTGAGCAAGGTTACAGGGGTGTCATTTGCTTTCCTTCTGAGCTAAGGAATGAACAAAAATCGTGAGCATGTAGGAGAGCCTGGCTTGCCTTTATGCAAGTAGGGCTTTTGGAAGCCCTTCTCCTTCTTGTTGGCATTGGTACGATGTGTATGAGAAATTGCAGCAGATTCCCATGGGCATTCCCTCTCCAGTTCAGGTGTGGGAGTTTTAAGGATGAGTCATAAGTAACTATGTGTGTTTTCGTTTGTTCCCGTTTGCTGACAGTCTGTGGGGAGCATATACATTTGTTAATGTCATAACTTGCAGATAGCGTTTGATGTAGGCATAAGCATTCTTTTTGGATGGAAAGAGAAAGTTGACAGCAGATAGAAAATTCAGTTCTTCTTCTTTGACCTGCAGTCCTTCGTTTAGGTTCAGCAGAGGCTGAAGACCCTGTTGCAGTTGACTGTCATGACTGTTCTGGGCCTTTAACTGGGAAGTTAGTGACATGGCTGTTTTCATGCCAGCTCTGGCTGGTAGCACCAGGGCCTTTAAGTACTAATCATCATCTCAGAAGGTGGCTTTGGTAGCTGACTAGAGCTGACTGAGCATTTCCTCCAACAAACTGTAGAAAATACTGTTTGTGGGAAGTGTGTGTGTGATGAGGAATGGGTGAGGGGCTCACTGCAGGAAAAACAACTAACAGGAAAGGGTAAGTAGAAACATCATCCTTGCTCTCAACCAGTTCTTTATCTGACAGTCCTCCTGCTGGTTGCTTTTCCTGCTGAGTCCCCTCCTCCTTCCGTCCCCTTGACATGCAAAATACACATCCAGTGAATACCTACACAATGAGAGTTACAGTACTTTGTTATTGAAACTCCCTGTATGCCCGTTCTGGAATTCTTGGGTAGGATTCCATTGTTTTGGTTGCTGC
The DNA here is from genome assembly GCA_002631895.1 of Agapornis roseicollis. NCBI lineage: Eukaryota > Metazoa > Chordata > Aves > Psittaciformes > Psittacidae > Agapornis > Agapornis roseicollis. The sequence continues at coordinate 59,166 of NDXB01020908.1, read as the reverse complement.
CGAGCTTGATGTGATATGAATTGCGCCTGTGGTATGGCCTGGTCTAAGGTTGTACAATGCAATAATAACTTGAAGCTAACAGGAGTTCAACAGAGTAAAGGTTTCAGGATGTGCTTTCTGCAAAGTAAATGGCTTTTCAGGTTACATTTTTACTTACTGTTAATATTGTCATCTGTAAATGTTGTGCTTCTATACGAACATTAAAGGCCATATACTTATTTCCCATAAAGTATGTGTTTTCTATTCTATGATCTTCAGCCTGACTTCTGAAATCAGTTGTTTACACTTAAATTAGATTTTGGTGGAGTTATTTCTGATCAGCATTCCAGCACTTTTAAGTATTTTCCCAGCCTAGAGATCTGTCAGTTCCCTTTTCCGTATTATTATGGGATGAAAATTGAATAAGGTGCTTCTGTGACAACAGACAAAAAAGGAAAACAACTGTTAGAAAGAATGATAAAACACGTTCCTCATAACCCATTGCTGACAATTCACTTGTGCTTTTGTTTGTTTAGGTACTTCCCATCAAGGTGGATATTCCCATGATGCTGTGGTCCATGCCTTAAAAAGCTGTGGCATTCGTCATGTTGACACAGCGAAACGATACGGCTGTGAATCTCTGCTCCAAAAGGCCATCAAAGAGAGTGGTGTGAAACGAGAGGACCTCTGGCTAACTACCAAAGTGTGGCACAGCGATTATGGCTATGAAAACACAAAACAAGCATGCGTGGAGTCATGTGAAAGACTTGGTGTTGAATACCTCGGTATGGCTCTTTACATATGCTCCTTTATTGCACCTTCTCTGTGAATATTTGCAAAGATGAATGAATCCCTGAAAAACAGAATGTAGAACAGATAGATCGCAGAAACCAAACCCTGCCTTTATTTACACATTTGCAGGTACCTTGTTCTGTTTGTTACCTAGGAAGTTCACATGCATACAATAGAAAGCACAGAATTCTTCCTTACTGGAAATATTTTACAACAGATCAAGGTATTTTTGTAAAGCCATGTTGGATGGGGCTTGGAGCAGGTTGCTGTAGTGGAAGGTGTCCCTGCCTGTGGCAGGGGTTGGAGCTGAATGAGCTTTAAGGTCCCTTCCGACGCAAACCGGGCTGGGATTCTGTGAGAAACCGCTTGTCCTGGGTTCAGCAGTTGCAGTCAGTTTTCCTTCTCTTTAGTAGCTGTGTTTTGACTTAACCCGGGAACAAGGCTGATAAGGCCGATGTTTGCGGTTGTTGCTGAGCGATGTTTGTCCTGACCAAGGACTTTGTGAGCCTCATGCTCTGCCGGGGAGGAGGGGAAGCCAGGAGGAAGGAGGGACAGGACCCAAACTGACCAAAGAGGTATTCCATACCATAGCACGTCATGCCCAGGATGTAGCTGGGGTGATCCGGAAGGCCTAGCTCTCTCGGGGTGGTTGGAAGAGGTGGTCGGTCAGCACTCGGTTGGTGGGGTGTCGTGAGTTATCTGTTGTGGTTGATGGGATGCTGTATTCTTTTCCTTTATCATTATTATTATTGGTGGTAGCAGCAGTGATTTGTGTTCTACCTTAGTTACTAAACTGTTCTTATCTCAACCTGTGGGAGTTGCATTCTTTTGATTCTCCCCCCATCTCTCTGGAAGCAGGGGAGGGCAAGAAAGGGGGGTTGAGTGAGTGAACGAGCTGCCTAGCTGGGTTTAAACCACGACACCACTACATGATTTTCATCCATTTTGCTAAAAACACCTGAAAGGATTCATAAACTTTCTGATAATTTATTAGTAAATTTAGTAATTAGTAAATTTAGGGTAAATTTAGTAATTAGGAAATTAAATGCCTAAATTCCTCTGGGGTTCCTTTCTAAAACTTGTTTTGTAGGTCTCTGAACTTTTAAAAAGACTCAGTAACTGCCTTTGGCTTGGTGTGCTGCAATCTACTGCAGGGAAAATGTCAGCAGCATCTGCAAGACTGTAGAAGACTAAATCTGACTCGTGCTGGATTAGACTTACACACTTTGAAACTTACCCCGATTATAAACTTCTCGTAGTCCAAGACGTGATGTTGGAACTCCCCTATTAGACAGGCAAAGAGTTGCAATAATGACACTGATTAATTCTTTGCAGCAGCTCATGGGAGAGGAGGTACCTGATCAAAATAAGCATGGTGGTTTTTAAAGTGCTTTTGCTGCTTCTTCCCCAGCTGGAGCAATGGAAAGAAAGTTGAGGGAGAGGAATATGTACTTAAAGTAACAATCTAAACCAGTGATGTTGGTGGAGATAGTGTTTATGACTCAGAAATAATTGACCTAACAGGCAGACATTATCTGCCAGTGTCCTGAAAACCCTCGTTTTGCTTCTTTCTTCACCCTGTCCCTCTGTTACCAGTAAATACACTTTAAAGAAGAAGCGAACAGCTTTTGTTGCAGGATTAATGGCATGTAATATTAATGGCAGTCATGTGCTGTATTCACTGGCTTTTTATCTTGGGCGTTTTGTAAGGTGAAGGGAAAAACAACCCTGTATCTGTTAGACTAAGATATTTCTATACACTTTTTGGGTTCCATTCTTTCTGGAATTGTATCCTTTAACTTCCTGCCCAGGTACAGAATAATGCAAAATGAAATCAAATCTCTTTTTGTCTGTCTTGTGCAAATACGGGTCACTGCAGGGAGAAGTTCATAAGCAAAGTTTCAAGTGCTGACTTTCTCCTCTAAATTAAGAAATAACAAGTTTCCTCCTCTCTGCTTTCTGCCACTTATGTTTTGTGTTTGCTTGCTTTTTTCTGCTTGCTATGGCACTGGTGCTGAATGTTGATGAGAGGAAGGCTTGACTCCCTTCCAGGAATTAATCTTCAGTGATTTGCTTTTACTTTCTCAGGTAATAGGCTGATTACAGTAGGTGCTCACACAAGTATTCACTTTATGTATTGCTGCTCAGCAGAAATATGTGAAACACAGAAAAAAAACCTGAGAGCAAGAAATGCAGAAATACCGTCACCATTTGAGTGAATCCTGGGACTGACAGAAACACAACTTCAGTTTGTCAGATATGTTCAGCTATGAGACTTTTTTCCTCACACGACTAAGACAAATTAAGTATTACAACTGCCTGTGCAGTTTGCAACATGCATAGTTCTTTTCCTTTCCTTCTTTATACCCTCACCTGTCTTCCCTCCTTCCTTACCTTTCTTCTGCTGATGTGGAGATGGGGGAAAAACGTGTAAAACTCTTCCTGAGCCACCCCTGCCCCATGGCACTGAGGCCTCGTCTCCACGCTGGGTGAACCCTTGCAGGGCCGGTGCCTGCAGCCCTGCCCTGGGCAGCCTGTTCCAATGCCTGAGCACCCTGTGGGGCAGGAGTTGTTCCTCAGCTCCATCTAAACCTGCCCTGGGGCAGCATGAGCCCGGGTCCTCTTGTCCCATCCCTTGTTCCTTGGGAGCAGAGCCCAGCCCCTCCTGGCTCCATCCTCCTCTCAAGCACTTGCAGGGAGCCATCAGGTCCCCCCTGAGCCTTCTCATCTCCACACTGAACCCCCCAGGTCCCTCAGCCCTTCTCCATCACCCTTGGGCTCCAGGCCCTGCTCCAGCTCCATTGCCCTTCTCTGGCCCTGCTCTAGCAGCCCCTCAAAGTCTCTCTTGCAGTGAGGGGCCCAGAGCTGAGCACAGGGTTCGAGGTGCAGCCTCAGCAGTGCCCAGTGCAGGGGCACAATCCCTGCCCTGGCCCTGCTGCCTCACTGGTGCTGATCCAGGCCAGGATGCTGGGGGCTTCCTGTCTGCATGGGCACAAGCTGCTCATGCTCAGCTCCATCAATCAGCACCTCCAGCTCCTTTTCCATGAGCCCCACTCTTCCCATCATGCTTTAGGGAGTCCTGGACCTTCTGTCTGAAAGCACTCAGCTGGAAGCTGATGTTTGAAGGATTTTCAAGCAAAAAGTGGCACTATCTTGAAACATGAACTTTTAAAGTGTTTAAAGAATGCTTAGTGTAAGAGCTTTTTGTGGGAAATTGAGGCTTATTACAGGTATAATAAAAGTTAACTGTAATGCAGAAGATTGGTTTGAAGATGTTGTTACAAGGTTGTAGAATTAAGCTTAGATATCCTAGCTCTGTTCTCATTTGCTCCTGCACTTTATGGCCCTCTTCTGCTGTACAGTCTGTACCATAGAGTGGACATGGAATCCATGGCAAGAAAAGATCTGGTAATAGCAGGGCAGCTTGTGCCCGAGCTTATTTAGGAAAGTGAATTCCTTAGTTACAAGTATGTGTTAAAGCTGGCAGTTTTTCCGTGAAATAGGAATGTGAAATAGGTAGGTGAAATGCACCTCAATCAGAATTTCTTGATTTCTTTCTATGGTATTAACCAAATATGTGCAGGTTTGCAGCATTTCCCTAAAGATACATGGTTCATATAGAAAATGGCAAGATCCTAAATAATAGATCTAGGATGCCGGAGCTTTATTGTGGAGGCAAAGTTAGCAAGTCAAAAGAGTGCAAAAAGAAAAAGCTGCAGGAGGCCTGGCAGTTCAATGTGCACCTAAGCAATTTGTGCCAGGAAAGGTGCTGTTAATTTTCTTGAGGAGTGTTACAGGCTACCCAGTCCATCCATGCAAACTGAGTTAGAGACTTAGGAAATGATGGTAGGAACCGATAAATCTGAGCATTAGCAGTATATGAAATGCCAGTTGTGAGGCAGATGAACTGTTGGAAGCAGCCACAGCCTTTTAAGAGAAGTAAAATACTGTTATGAAACCTTTCCATAAACACTTTTTGGGCAAAGGGTATTAGGAGAGCACTGTTCCAGGATTTTTACTGGAGTCAGTAGATGCTATATCCATGAGAAGCTGGAAATTTATATTAGCTGTGGGCAGTGGTTGTAACAGATATTCTGCTCCTTGCAGTTTCTAAATGTGGTCCTCAAGCAGCAGTCACAGTAAACCAATATGAAATGGTAGCAAATCTTCAAGGTTTGGCAGTAGCAGAACACATTCCTTGGGGTTTGGATCAGACTTTGAAAGGAATTTCTTCTTGAATGTGATTTGTGGGTTACTGAATCCATAAACAATTTGATTTTCCTTTTGACTCTTCAGAGCCTGTCACATCCAGGCAAATCTGACCTATCGCAGATCCTCAACTGGAGTTGGACAGATGGTCTATGAGCATGTTCAGTGAACTACATGAATCACAAGAATGATGTTATTACACTCAGTTCAGATTGTGTATAATTCAGGACACACTGGAGGTTGCTTCGCATCGATCCTTGTTCCAGTGGAATTTAAAAGAGGTGGGGCAGGTGAGAGGAATCATCATGTACATCCTGAATGCAGTGACAGTTGAGGAAAGCAGGGAAAACACAAGCACTGCATTGAGATAACTGCAAAACATTGAAAAATAAGCTTTTGCTTTTGGGTTTGATATGGGTCAGGGCTTGTTCTTCAAGACTCGGCTTGTTCTAGTGAGTTTTTACCTCTGTTTTTAATACTGTATTAGGACTAGAATTGCACACTTTTATTTCTGTGACAATATGCTGTTGGCTTTTAAATGTGTAAAATGTCCCTGCCCTTTGAAGTTAAGAACTGCGTTGATGGTAGGTGCTGCAGCTGAGAAGCAGTAAGCTGCACTGTTTTACATGTGTGAAAACACTTCACATGTTCATTTGAGTTTGCCTGCGGCAGCGTTTTGACATTTGAGTGGACGTCAGGCCCTCACTAACCGCTGCGCCGCCACAGCCTGATGGTGAAGGGTGGTTTAAAAAGCTGGTAAATACAGAGTTTGATCATGAATATTTGGAGATCTTTTTTCTTCTTTCTCAAGCACACCCTGATACTGTGAATCATTGTAGGGGTTTGGGGTAGAGGTTATTGTACAAAATACATGGTTGGGAGACGTCTCAAAGTATTGGTTACTCTATGCAGCCTACAAGGCACAGCCCCATCCTTCTCAGCACATAGAAATGTAACCTGTTCTTAAACACCTCCAGTGATGAAGTTCCATATTTCTTAATTGCTAACACCTGAAGCGAATTTGATGAGCAATTTAAAACTAATTTCTTGCCTCCAAAATCTAAATAAGAGTGTTTCTGTTCTTGTCATCCCTGAGGAGGGAAAATATGTTAAGCAAAAGAAAGAGTGTGGGTGTAGGTGTGAATATGCAGATGAAATTGTAGCCCTGGGTTGGTGAGGTGCTCACTGCTTTTCTTGGCCTACAGGTATTCTGAAAAGGTTTCTAACAGAAACAGTAGAAGTAAGCACATCCTGATTTAAAATTAGCACTGCTTAGCTGATTTCAGTAGAGGGGCAGCCCCATTGCTTATCGTAAGGTACGTTGTATTCCTTCCACTTGTAGCTGAGTTGGGTTGGTTTGTGCTTGACTGGCGGAAAGGCCATTCTACTCATTTATCTCTGAGATAAGGTACCTTTGCCCCACATCCTTCATGAACACTTCTTGCAGTCAGGAGGCCTGCACTTTTAAGATGCTTTTGTATCTCTAAATGTGTAGATTCCTAATGGGGAAGTAATTTTTATTTCATAGAATCATAGAATACTTAGGGTTAGGACCTTAATAGTTAGAGAAAGGACCTTAAGATCATCCAGTTCCAACCCCCTTGCCATGGGCAGGGATGTCTCCCACTAAACCATGTCACCCAAGGCTCTGTCCAACCTGGCCTTGAACACCGCTTCAACAAAAAGCATAAGTTAAAATAAGCATCATAGTATGATATGGACATCACAACCTGATAACGTTGCCTTCCTAAAACAAAGGACCGGCAGCTCATCATGTTTGCACTGAGGAGGCCTCAGACACTAACGCAGGGAAGGCTGATGTACTGCATGTTTTTAAATACCCAAGGCCAGAGATCTTTTAGTTATCAAATCTTTTCAAAGTCATTCTTCTGAGAGTGCTCCTGTTTCTTGGGCTGAGTACAAAGCATCTTTGTAGAAATCCAGGATGCAGCTATTTCTGTGAACGTTCGCATACTCTGATGTCTAACTGAATACTCGGGCTTTTGGAAAAGTAGCTTTTGGTGAAATTCCACTGAAGCTAATGATTATTTTTTGTTGGTGCTCTGTGATGTCTTTCTGCATAGTTAAAGCAGTTCTTACTAATCTGATTTGGAGAACTTAACAAACAGCAATTAAAGATACATAATTCTTCCATTTTTATGTGAGGCATCATCTACTAATAACTTACATATGACATTTGCTTTATCCAAGCAAAAAACTAAGAGCTGGCAGTCTCTGTGCAGTAAGTACTGCCAATGGCACATATGTAACTGTGGATCAAATTGAACACTTGGTGTTAGCAATTTCTAATGCTAATTGTTGGGGTTGCACCTAATATGTCAGTGGAAATTTTGGAGGAGACTTTCTTGGCAACAGAGTTAGACTGGTCCTGAGATTGTTAACATAACCTTACCAAATGCTTTAATCAAGATCCCAATAAGAGTTTTTGCTGACTGCCACAGAACCTGCTATTTATTCCCATGCCATATATTGGTATTTACTCTTAATAAATACTGTTTCTTTATTGTTGTTCGGAGCAATCAGAGAAGAAATAATTACCCACAGCTCAGTGATGAACAAGTCTGCTTGTGGTTTTTTACTTGTTTTCTAAATTAGGAGAGGATTTTATGTATATAAGGGCAAACAATGAGCAACTTTCCCTAGAAATGTGACATACATCCAGATGCTGCAAATCGTTACAGATCAGTGATATATTCTTGTGTGAGCAGTTGTGTTTAAAAGTTGAATGGGTTATTGATATCAGAAAGCACAAAGCTCATGATTTTGGTGACCATCCAAAATGATTCTTTTTTATATATCCTACAATGTCCAAAACTCTGTACTGTGATAATTAAATTCTTAGTCTAAGCAAAATACTCTCTTTAACAGTATGACAGTGAGGGATCCAAATGGGAGCTGGTGTATTATAGTGAATTTCATGTTCCCTTTTCCCCCTAAACCAGGGGTGAATATTTAGAGAGGTGGAAAGCTGCAATAGCAGCCCAGTGGTATTGTGCAGTCCTTCAATGTGAATAGAAGGAAAACAGGGCAGAGGAGCTGTGTTTTCTCAAAGAGGGGCTGTGAATGAATGGCGTGATGCATTTGGAGAACAAAAATCTCTGCATAGCTTTTAGTTCTTAACTCTGTGTCTGAAATGCCAAAAAAGGAATACTGTAGAGCACAAAGACAGACGACGGTGTACATCTCAGTCATGCATTTATTTCCTTTTCCTGTTTTCTGTCAAGACTAAGCTATGCAGCAAAGAGCAGCACTCTTTGACTGGGATGCCTGCAGTTACCTCCTATATCTGCAGTTACAATTTGCAAAGAAATGTAATTATGTTCAGAGTAGCTCCTAAGTTTCTCCTTAAGGTTGTCCGCAGATGTATAAAGGAGTTAGAGATCCTATCAGTTTTGGAACTCTGACTCCAATAGATGTAAATGCCTTCGTTTTAATTTCTGTTGGAAATGCTTGGATCGTTTTTTCTTGCATGGAGACAGCCAGTTTCGATAGCTGCTTGGGTAATTTCATCTGCAGTAAATAATGCATCTGTTTGAAACTGTGCTAATGTTTCATAAAATGCAGTAAAGCACAAGCTTGTTCCCTTAATATCTACTGCCAAAAAATTTGAGCAAAAAACTGCTGCATGAATAAACGTGCTGTGATTTCCAACAGAAATTTGTAACAGAAGTATTCTTTAGAAAGTAAACCCAGAACCCACTGCTGAAGTTGTACAAAATACCTGCAGGACTGCCAAACGGATTTATCTGCATAGAATCATAGGGTCCCAGACTGGCCCCCATTGTGTGAACTGAAGCTCATCCAGTTCCAACCCCTGCCACGGGCAGGGACACCTCACACTGGACCAGGTTGTTCCAAGCCCCTGTGCCCAACCTGGCCTTGAACACTGCCAGGGATGGGGCAGACACAGCTTCTCTGGGCACCCTGTGCCAGCACCTCAGCACCCTCACAGGGAAGAGCTTCTGCCTTAGATCTAACTTGGACTTGCCCTGTTTCAGTCTGAACCCATCACCCCTTGTCCTATTGCTGCAGTCCCTGATGAAGAGTCCCTCTCCAGCATCCTTGTAGCCCCCTTCAGACACTGGGAGCTGCTCTGAGGTCTCCATGCAGCTTCTCTTCTCCAGGCTGAACAGCCCCAATGTTCTCAGCCTGGCTCCATAAAACTTCAGGACTTGTGGCCCTTCAGCAGTATTCCAGCCTTAATTCCAGTGACCAAAATCCCCTTGATTTAAATGAGGCTTCTTATGTGTTGAACGCTTGAATATGTGACCATGAAATTTAGATTACAGTGATCTAAACATGTGGCACATGTGCAACTTTTACCTTTAGTTGCTAATGAGATGTTGTAGATTGCATTGATTAAAAAGAAATGGATATGTAAAGTAATGATCATGGAGTGGTAATTGTAGCTATTTTGATGATAATATGCTAGGTGCCATTATGAAGGAAAAATGCTGTTTCACATGGTTTGCTATAGTTTTATGACACTGATGAGTAGTCTGGTTCTGTTTGTTTTTTAGATCTTTATTTAATACACTGGCCTGATGCACAAGTTCCTGGTAAAAGCAATCGAGAGGTTCGAGCTGAAACCTGGAGAGCAATGGAGGAGCTCTATGAAAAAGGTGATATAATAGTGAAAACCTATTTTAGCAGAAGGAATTACAGCACATTTGGGAATTCATAGAATTGGGGAATTCATAGAATTGGGGAATTCATAGTGACAGATGTTAAACAGTGTAATTTGAACTGGAGGTTCCTATTTCAGTTGAGTTGGGGTTGCAAATTATGTGGATCTTTTTGGTAAGTTGAATATGTTTGTGTTGCTTGTAAAGAATGCATTGCCAAATTCTGCCCATGATGGTGTACACCCTTTCTTGAGGAAATCCACAGGTAACATTGAGATCTATATGCTACTATAGAACATCTTTGTAATAGCCTGCTCTAAGTATAAATCATGCTAAATTTTACTTTAGATTTTTTTTCTTCATCGTATGATGCTGTTTTCTAATTCGTCATATATTGTGGTACTTTATAGATCCATTTGTGTTTTAGAAAAGGTCAACAAAACAAAATGGCTATATGAGGAATAAATACTCAACTGAGTATTCTTAGGGGATTTTATTCTTAGGAGTTTTTGGGGGGAGAAGGAAATCAAAGAAAGGAGATATTCTCTCAAATTCTGATAATGGTCCATTTGATTTTTGGTGCACTGCAAAATTCATAGAATAGAGTCATAGAATCATGGAACGGTTTGGGTTGGAAAGGACTTTAATGTCATCCAGTTCCAACGCCCGCCACGGGCAGGGAAGCCTCACTCTAAACCACATCGGCCAAGGCTCTGTCCAGCCTGACCTTGAACACTGCCAGGGATGAAGCATTTATCACTTCTCTGGGCACCCTGTGCCAGCGCCTCAGCTCCAATGTTTCCAGTTTGTTATTTGCAGTTTCTGTTTGTTATTTGCAGTTTCTGTTTGTAGGAATAAGAAGAACAGACTGCCCAAATCACAATTCATCGTGTAGATTTAAGAGGAGGATTTTGCTCCTGAACTATGCAGTAGTATTAGAAATAGCGTTGTAAAAGAAGATCCTGTCATGCAGTGCTTGGGCGAAGTGGACCTCCCTCTTTATAACTTCCTTCTCCAGACAGGGAGAAGATTTCTTGGCTTAAGTAGCCCATCCATTAACCCAGAGTTACTGAAACAGTGACTGTAGCAGGAGAGTTGTACAAAGGCAGTTGCAGGTTGTATGGCACTGCCAGTTTTATCAGAGCACTAAACAAACCTGTTCTCTTATGCTTCAAGCCTTCCGTTCCTTTTGGTCTGCCTCTGGAAACACAGAAGTAAATGATTTTTGATACATCTGTTGTTCTTGCTTTTTATATTAAGCATAAAGGAAGTTGCAAAAAGTGTTTTCTGCCTATGTAAGGGATTACAACATTCAGTCCTTAAAGAAACACTACACCAACCTCATATTTCAAAGCATCAGTGACTTTTAACTCCAAGAACAGATTGTTCGACAAGGTGCTTAGTCCTGCCATTGAGAAGTGGTTTACGATGAGTATTTAAGTTAGTGCATGTCATTTGTGCCTAGATTCTAATTTGCTGCAAACAGGTTGTGTTTTCACCTCCTATCATTACTTCTAATGCCTTTATTCTGCTTTTTCATGTGTGTTTGTGATCTTCTATGTCTTACATAACTTCCTCTCTCTCTCTCTATATATATATATCTTCCTAATGGGAAAGACTGAGCTATTCAGTGGTCTTCCAGTGTGACACTGGAGATACTATTGCTGGCCTCACAGGCAGATAAGAAATTCCCTTTGTTTTTTCTTCCTATGCATGACACCACCTTACAGACAGTCCAGGTTATAGTTATTTCTCCTGCAATTGCATTTCTTCAGTGGTCTTGTCGGTTTACATGTTGCTACCCTCTGTCTTTTTCTCAGTGTAAGCATTCTGCAGACTTCTGATTCATTTAGCTGAGCCTAAGTTTTCCAGCTCTGGTTGTCTAAATTACCTGTTAGATCATCTCCGGGGGAAGAAAAAGTATTAGTCTGGTTGAATCAAGTACCTTAGAACATTAACCTTCCCAGTTTTGCATTTAGGAGATACGGACTCTGGATGTGCTGACCGTAACTATGTGTTACTGAAATAACACGCAGATGTTACCCACTCTGGAGATGGAAATGCAATGATCCCTGAGGAAAATGGGAAAGAATTGTTTGCATGGTTAACCACTAGATTTTCCACTGAAGACTGAACAGTTGCTGCATATCTTTATGTGACTTGCCATGTGTAATGTGAGCAGCATGTTAGCCTTGGTGTGAATCGAATAGAGGATTTGGTCAAAATCCTTATTTGAGGAAAAAAACCCCAACCTTTATTGGGGGAAAAATTGTAAGCTCTATACTAAACAGGTGAGTTCTTTGTCTTCTCTAAACTTGACATTGGTTCAGGTAGCCATTGGTTCCTGTTTGCAGCCCCGGTGTTTTTTGTTGTTTGTTTTGTGGGAGTTTCTTTCTTTGTTTTTAGGGGATTCTGAAGCCACTCGTGTGCATTACTGTAACACTGTGGCAGAATACATTTATTATCCGTGTTAAGATAAATAATATGCCCCAAAAGTTTTACACACTTCAGCTTTCCTAATCCCTTTGGGTTGTGTCTAGACCGTGGTCCTGTGGCTTTCTGGTTTGCCCTTGAGCTATAGAGTCATAAAGCAGAGATTAATGAAAGACGAGCTAAACATGCTGATCTTTTGTTTTCTCCTGGCTAAATCCTTCAGTATGCTTTTAGAGTCCATTACAAGTTGTACCAGCATCTTTCCCCAGTTATTACATTTGCTGGTTCCATTATACCTTTCCAGAGAAATATGTCACACAGTCCTGGTCAACAAAGGTAGATATAGAAATACAAGCCCATAGCAATTGTATCATTCCATAACATGAACCAAAACTTATAAATTCTATGTAAACTTGCCCAAATCTTATAGAAAGTATAATAGCACATTATTCACTGAGCTAATGAATTTAAACACTGCTTGATTCATGAGATACTCATGTGCTGGTTAAGAAAGGATTCAGCGCAGAGACTTCTGTTTTGTCTCACAGCCTGTTGTGTTCCCTAAGTCTTAGACCCTGGGATTTGCATGCATTTATGCCCGACCTTGCTTCCAGAGGGAGTTGTGCCATCTGTTGTGGTAGCTTGGGATCAGAATTCCGCACCTGGCCTCAGCAGCCAGCCCAAGTGATTGGAAGGGTTTCCAATGGAAAAGCTCATGAGGAACTGCAGTAATTGCCACTGATCAGTAACTGCAGAGTTAGGAACAGGTGAATGGGGGAGGAGAATTATTCTTGTCTTTACTGTTTATCGAATTGTGTGTACCTGACAGAACAGTATAAAGGCACCATCTGCACTAAAGACTCCTATTTACAAATGCTGGGTGACTTCTGATAGACCTGGAGCCATAGCAGGAAAGTTCTTACTGGAAAACTTAGCAGGTTTCTACTAGCTGGGGACAACTTTACGGTTTCGAGAATTAGTTTCTTTAAGTGTTGAATGTAGCGTTTGGATTATTTGGCTTTGGTTGGTTGGTAGTGTTTTAATTGCATCCTGTGTGGCTTGTGAATCTGCTCCAGCTTGATGGTCACAGGAGCCAGGTGACTCCATTGATCTGTGTTCATCTGTCTTAAGGTCTCAGTCAGAGTAAAGAAACCTCCATGGGTGCAGAAGGATTCTAGATGCGTGTGTTCAACAGCCTGCATGCACATTTTCCTTTAAAGAGTTACAGGACAAACAGTGCTGAGGAAAAGAGGGAGAAAAGCAATCTTCATGTTGGTCAGTGAGACATTTGTATATAATAACTGGTTCGTTCTCTTGTAACAGCTGAAGTCAACTAGGATTCTTGTAATATCAAGGCTATGGTTGAAAGTTTTGTGGTCTCATATGTTATCATTTTGTGAAATTAGCCCCTCCAGTACCTCAAGACAGAGGCCAAACTGCCTGCAGAACCCATTCCAAGACACATACATTGAGTCATATATTCCCTTGACAGCTGCAACATTCCAGTATAGGCATTTGTCTGCTGGCAGATGAAAGCAGTGTGGCAAGCTGCTTTGACATCATGAATAGTCATTATATATGCTCCTGGTAATTGGTCTGCTCCTAGCAAAATGATCCTTTCCATATGCAGCATCTTAAATGACCCTGATTTTGGCATTGTGGCTAGCCCATCATCTCAGCAAGCTTTCCATACACACACATGCACATGATTACTTATGCTTCTATCTCAAAATGCTGGGAAGAGTGAGGGCCTTCAGCCAACTTTTGCTTGCAGTTGGCAAGAGTGGCAACGTGGTGGTAGTTCTGGGTTCAGATCCCACTGGGGCTCAGGACCGTTATACTAAGAGTAGAATATCTTGCTTATCTTTTTAGTGTAAGCAGTGCAGTTTATGCTTACATGGAATAGTGATACTTGTGTCAGAAATTCCTTAGTGTCTTAACATTAAGGATTTTGTTAAGCATGGGGAAATGCTCTTTAAAATAAATAAAATCATTCTATTAATATGTTAGTTTAATAGTCTTTTTGTGTGATTTGACCAGATGCATAAAGTAGCAGAAAGTCTTTAACCTAGTAATTGAAGCCATGCCACCATGTTCTTGGAAAAAAGCTATGGTTTTCCTAATTCCAAGTGGGAGAAGAAATCTAATCAACCTTTACAATATTCTTATCCTTTTCATCTTTGGGCCTAGTTCAGTTCACTCATCGTCTTTTCTTCTTCCTTTTTCTATCAGTTCTTAAAAGTATGAGTGAGGGTTCAGGAAGCCAAATACAGCTTTTGAGTAGGTGGCACAGATTTCTAGAACATCCATTCTGGATGACACATTCTGCTTTTATTCTGCTGAAAAAAATACTTGATGTTCATATTGTCAAATGATGAACACAAACATTAGTGTTACAGCTCCACAGAATGTCTTCAGAGGCTTTAGGCATGGTACAAGTCCAGCCTATGTCCTACGTGAATGTGTGTTCATATAAAGTTATAGTAAGTAAAAGCAAGTAACTAATGGTCCTAGCAACACAAGTCTCTTTTTCCCATTGTCTGTAGTGTTCTCTCTGTAGAGATGAAGTCTCTTGGGCTTCTTACGAGCAGAAACACAGGTCAGAGATGTTTTCATGAGCTGAAGGTATTGCAGTTGGTGAGGATGTTGGTTGCACCACACCCTGTTGGGCAGATCAGACAGCGATTAAGATGCACGCAGGGAAAAAAAGTTACACGTCTCTGAGTGAAAGATCATAAAGAAGCCTTCATAATGTTCAGTGTCTTCTTCAAGAATAAGAAATTGCGACGCAATAAGTCGTTTTGGTGCAGACGTAAAAAGGGGAGCAAATCTAAGCTTGGGTTAACCTCACTTGTTATGTTTTGTTCTTGATTTTTCTCTTAATTGTAAGGACTTTGTGAGTAACTCTAAGTGCAGGAATAAGCCCTCAGCCTTCTTTGTTTCGTGATTCATTACAGTATGTTGTTTGTGCTTTTTCTACTAGCAAGTGAATCCTTTTTGTCAAAAACATAGATAAATCTTGCTTAGCTTACTTAAAGCAAATGTTTGTGTAGGCACGCAGAAGTGCCTAGAGGTCCTGGTATGGACACAAGAACTCTTGGGAAGAAGGTAATGTTGATTTCAAAGGAAAGTCCCTGTCCCAAATCACTCTTTGTTTCAATAAATAAATGTACATAATTTGGGGGGGAAAGCATAGTTTATCTGTTTTGTACATGTTGAATTTAAGCCCTAGCTACTCAGCTATTGTAAATCAGTATAGCTTACTGACATCAGGCAGGTTGCTGTTCCTCATATCAGTTGGGAATCATCATCCTCTCTGATGCAGAAGTCAAAAAGCACCCTAGTTCAGAAGACCGTGCCTCCTCTCTTGTGGTCCTCATGGTTCTATCATGGTTCTATCAGAGTATTGATGGTTCTATCATGGTTCTATCAGAGTAATGATCATGGAATTGTGATAGCAGGAAAGTAATTTTAGGGCAGATGAGCACCTGTACTGTGGTAATGAATAGGAGAAAAAGAAATCCTTTGGGGACAGAAGCATGATTTTTGTGTTTTGTGTGTTTTCAGTTTTGCCACAGACTTCCTGTATCTCTTAATAAGGACACTTTACCTTTTGGCATCAATGTTTTTCAGTCTGTGACAAGGGAGTAAGTGTTATTTCATAGATTTAGAACTTAATTCCTTATTGGTTCTGTATAAGAGTCAACTGCTTTATTTTATCAAGGCTTTCGCTTGCAGTCTGCATGTGAGGCTCTCTCAGCCTACAGCTTTGATTTAGCATGCTGTGATGAAATCAAATCTTGTATAGTTTCTCTGGGTAATACTGCTTACCCGTAGAGACAATTCGAGTGTATCAGAGAGAATATGGACCTTACCAACCTGTGTAACCTCCTTGAATAAAGACACAGTTACTGCAGTTGACCTCTTGTGAGAAGTGGATCCATTTGTGTTTTTATTCTGTGGCCTGAATAGAAGATCTTACAGAATAGGCACTGTTTACTGGACGTGGGAATTCTCCCTTGCTCTGACTCATGTAGAGCAGTGGGGAGGGGGAGGAAAATGGGCTTCACAAACCCAGTATCCAGTTTTGTCATTGTAAAAGAACTCCTTTTTGATCTGAACTTTGTCCGTTTAATATTCCAGAGGCTATTTAGAAGTTTGATAAAAGTCCACAGTGGTGCTAGAGAAAGATAAGGCTCGCTATTGTACTAAAACAATGTCGTGGTGCCCAGGCAGTATATTTATGCTTTTTTGTTTCTGCAAGACCAGCCAGTGCCCATCAGACTTGCATAATTTGATATTATTCTAAGTAAAGGAAAAAATACCCAATCATTCTCTAGCTTGCCATACAAACGCTTTAAGCTGAATACACAGCTCTATTAGAGACCAGACCCTTAGCATGATGTGTAGCTTCACAACAGCTGGGAATAATACAGTGTGGTGAAATTACCATCATGGTGGAGGCCAAGATTTTTATGTGTAGAATAGAAAAGATGCTATTTTTTTCCCCCACTATAATCAACCGTTCTTTTGCCAACATGTTTTCAGATGTGTCTTGCAGAGCTTCATGATGAAAGCTTTCATGGATGAAAATTTCCATTCCACCATTGCGGTCAGTCAGATTTTAGCATGCATAACATAAGCATTGTTGCCAACTTCTGCTTCAAGCATGCAAAGGCAGAGTTGCAAGGAGGAAGACAAAGCGTCGGTAAGCTTTGGGAACTACTGTGGAGCTGCAACAGCTTTGTCTCAAAATCTGCTTCACAAAGGCCAAACCACTCATTTCCTCAAGCAGATAAGAAGGATGCTTTCTGTCCTTGGGTTGAAGCTCTGTGACATTGCAAATGAGGTAGTACAAATGTATATTTTAAGTGTACTTTCTACAGGCTTGCAGCTAGCACATTGCAAACTTAGCTCAGAAAATGTGGACTTCAGGACTAGTGTCGTAGTTTAAACCCAGCTAGGCAGCTCGTTCACTCACTCAACCCCCCCTTTCTTGCCCTCCCCTGCTTCCAGAGGGATGGGGGGAGAATCAAAAGAATGCAATTCCCACAGATTGAGATAAGAACAGTTCAGTAACTGAGGTATAACACAAATCACTGCTGCTACCACCAATAATAATAATGATAAAGGAAAAGAATACAGCATCCCGTCAACCACCGACAGATAACTCACGACACCCCACCAGCACCGACTGAATACTTCCAACCAACCGAGTGCTGACCGACCCCCTCTTCCAACCACCCCGAGAGCACTAGGCCTTCCGGATCACCCCCAGTTACCTCCTGGGCATGACGTGCTATGGTATGGAATACCTCTTTGGTCAGTTTGGTCCTGTCAGTACAGTCCTGTCCCTCCTTCCTCTCGGCTTCCCCTCCTCCCCGGCAGAGCATGAGGCTCACAAAGTCCTTGGTCAGACATCGCTCANCTCTTTGGTCAGTTTGGTCCTGTCAGTACAGTCCTGTCCCTCCTTCCTCTCGGCTTCCCCTCCTCCCCGGCAGAGCATGAGGCTCACAAAGTCCTTGGTCAGGGCAAACATCGCTCAGCAGCAACCAAAACCATCGGCCTTATCAGCCTTGTTCCCGGGTTAAGTCAAAACACCAGCTACTAAAGAGAAGAAAAACTGACTGCAACTGCTGAACCCAGGACAACTAGTTAAACTGGTTAAGTTAAAAAGAATTATAGAATCCAGCCCACTGCTAGCGCAGCATGGCTTGTGCCTGAATTGTGTGAAATGGAGCTTTTAAGCACACTGAACAGGTATTAAATTGGCAGCAGGCGTGTTCTTCCCTCCTTTTCAAGAGCATTCCGGTGGTTTTGAGATGTGTTGTACAAACTCGGAGGACCCTACCTCTGTCAGAGCTCCACAAGAGAGACAATGTAAGGCGGTGTGCATCTCCCCTCTCCCCTGAATGGTTTCAAGGTGGTGAGTCAGGACCATTTTACACAAATCTCTCCATAGGCAGTTTTATTTCTACTGCTGATGGATCTTGCTTGATCTCCATAGTTACAAGGGTTGGTCCGTCAGACCAGAAGCTACCTGAACCTTCATTTCCTTATCCATCATTTCCTAATTCTTCACTTTTAGGAATTAATCTCTCAGATATAAATGTGGGAATAATTCTTTATAATCTTTCGCTCTAAGGCAGCCTTTTCAGATTCAGTCATGCAGAGCATCCAACAAATGAAAGCAGCTCTCTCAAGTAGAATCCATTGATTGCTCATTGCAATTTCAGCTCTAGTTTTCAGGAAATTCCCGTGTTTTGAATTCATGATTTCAATGCATTGAAATAAAATTTTGTAAATACAGTCAGGCTGTGCAATTGTTTTCATATTTCTTATATTTTGTATTGTAACTGAATACCAAAGTCAAAACACTAACTTTCATCTGTTATACTGTCACTAAAAAAGAGAGCAGTGGAGTTAAAGTGAAGAGTTCTAACTTGAACAAAATGAAACGTGTGGATTTAAAGAAAATGAAATGTTTTAATTGCATTCGCTCAGATTTCTTTGTGTGCCATCAATCTAAACAAAGGAATGCCCCCAGGACTGGTTCCAGTAGAAGCTCCTTGGATGTCTTTTAATACAAAATATAACTGACCTGAGATTTCTTGATGGGAAATTGAATTAGAAACTTCTTATCAGTGAATGCAATGTGTCTATGGAAGAGACTTACAAATCTCCTGTGAGAAGTATGCTAGAAGCAAAGCAACTTCGAGTGTATTCTAAGGGGAAAAAAGAAGGAAAGTTTCATAAGTCCTTTTATCTTTCATGTCTGTGATTTGAGTTTTGTTTTATTTCAGCCGGAAAGGAAATCTTTATTCTTCCAGGGCAATAACAGCATGGGTTTTGTAAGTGCTTAGCTTTCAACAATGGAGTCTAATATTCTGGTTCACCATTGTGTTACAACTGCAAGTGTTTTTCTGACTTCTTTGGCATAAATGATTTATTAGTGTTGACACTGGGGTTGTTTGTAAGTAGAAGGCAAAAGCTGAGGTTTTGCTCCTTCTGGCAGATTACACACAAATTATGCAAATCACTATAGTGCAGGTTATAACCTAATTATGTTCTACATCTTGAACAATGATTGTTTCTGTAAGGGAAAGCTGCCTAGTATTTCAGTTGCTAATGTATTTTTTTTATCCTTTTGTATTCTACCAAAGAAACCGTGTTGAAAAGTGATAGCATGTGTGCAGATTTTGCTGCTGTGCAGTTTATCTGCTTGTGTTTCTAAAACATGTGAAAGCAACCTCACAGTCACATTGCCAGTGTTTCTGTGGTTAGTGCCTTTTCTGGTGCAAAACTTGATTTATTTATTTATTGTAATAGAAACCCAGATTGGTTTGGGTTAGAAAGGACTTTAATATTATCTAATTTCAACCCCCTGCCATGGTGGGCAGGGACCCCTTCCACTAGAGCAGGGTGCTCCAAGCCCCTATGTCCAGCCAGGCCTTGAACACTGCCAGGGATGGGGCAGCCACAGCTTCTCTGGGCACCCTGTGCCAGCGCCTCAGCACCCTCACAGGGTACAGCTTCTGCCTTAGATCTAACCTGAACTTGCCCTGTTTCAGTCTGAACCCATCACCCCTTGCCCAATCACTGCAGTCCCTGATGAAGAGCCCCTCTCCAGCGTCCTCGTAGCCCCCTTCAGACACTGGAAGCTGCTTTGAGGTCTCCACACAGCTTCTCTTCTCCAGGCTGAACAGCCCCAATGTTCTCAGCCTCCTGTCAGTACTCAGCAATAAACGGTAACTTCTCTCCCAGAATTTCATGGAAGACTAAAAAAATTTGATGTCTTTGTTTCATCCAGGTAAGTCTAACCTGCAGATTCAAGATACTTTCTAATCTTATAGCTCAGTTCTTTATATGCACATTTATAGTCTGCTTGGGAGTTATTTTTTATACAGAAACCATATGTATTTTAGGAATGAATACATGGTTAGTCCATTTTGCTTCAACATTTTCTTTAGCTTTTGCTTCAGTTGAGGTTCTTCCCTTTAATGTTTTCATGTGTCTCAGTTGCATTAATAAGTCCTTCTTATTATGTGTCTGTATTCTGGACTCAAAGCAAGGCAGCTCCACATAGTTCCCAACTGGCCTCAAGAAAGTGGTGAATCTAACTGTGGAATGAGGGCAATTTCAGTCCAGAAATCATTCCTTTGACATCAAATGGCTGAAATTGCCCAATGAGGCTTTTTTTTTTTCTCTGAAAAAATAACATTATAACCTCTGGCTTAATTCTTTTTTTTGCTATAGATATTTGTATGCATGTATATAGATGGGCATATGCATATACATCATATTGAATTGGCTGGCACAACCACTGGATTAACAACAGTGAGTGGGACACTTCCCATTTGCAGTTACACATTGAAATACACATCAAATCAATCAAGACAGAGTTCATATACTTAAGAAATGAGTCTGATTCATCGTCCACAGCATCCATGGCCCAAGACCCCCTCTAGCCTGACCACAGTTGGTTTCCCTACTCGTGTGTTTAGCACAGAAGAAGGATCAGACTCCCAAAGCCGAGTCAAGGTTGAAGTGTGGTGGCAGGCCAGTACTGGGAGTTGTGCTTTCTTGTACCTGAGGTTTGAAGGGAGACATCCGATTTCAGGACTGTTAGTACTTGATTTATACACATATACACTTACGGCTTATTGTGAAAAACCTTCCTATCACCTATATGCCTTTCAACTTTATTTGCATGTCAACAGGAGCTGAGGAACCTAGCTGCATTTTTAAGCTTTTTTTGATCTTGTTTGATACTTCTCACTTAAACTCAGTATAAAAAACTTCAATTTACGTGGCATCTCAGAATGATCGAATAGGAATAAAAGCAGCGCTAGGCGGTTTATTTGGGCTGCATGTCCTTGGGTTGTATTGCTCACACCTTATTAGTCTCCAGCAAATGTTCTACTTTAGTTTTGGCAGGCCGCTCAGAACACCATTTCCTTCTTTTCATTCTGGTGGAGTCCAATTGTTCTCTGCTTACACTACCCTAGCCTTTCCCAGAATTTAGCCTGGAGTCTTTATACACTGGGGAGTTCCCAGGGTGTTTAGATTATAAAATAATTTCCTAGCGTGGCTGTGAGGGAGCCATGCTTTCAGATAACACTGTCAAACTCCAGTTCAGTGGGGGCAGTCTCAATGTCTTTGCAGTGTTTTGCACTACAGGCAGGATGTATACAGTCATTTTGTCTCTTGAAAGTGGTATTTTTCAGCTCGTGCTTCCAACTAGTTAGGCTTGTCCCAAACCTTTTGTCTGGTTCTGTTTCTCAATAGGTGTATGTAGATCAATTGGTGTAAGCAACTTTCTTATCAGTCATCTTGAGCAACTAAAGGAAGACTGTGTCATTACTCCACATGTTAATCAGGTGAGTGGTTAAATATACGTCAAGGGTTTGGGGTTTGGGGTTTTGATTTGGCTTTTTTGGTTAATAATCTCATCCCCACGCCTGTGCCTTAAAGACTACACCCAGTAGCATAGTGTATAGTATATGTATAGTCATACAATTTCTTCTCTTTTCTGTATGCATATTGAAAACCATTTAGGAACATGACCTGAAGGAGGGACAGG
This sequence comes from Agapornis roseicollis, assembly GCA_002631895.1. NCBI lineage: Eukaryota > Metazoa > Chordata > Aves > Psittaciformes > Psittacidae > Agapornis > Agapornis roseicollis. Next base: position 37,524 of record NDXB01020908.1, on the reverse strand, counting down.
AGGGGGAAATCCTTCTTCCTTTCTTTTCCCCAGTTTCTCCCAGGCTACTTGAATGTGGTTGGTTTTAAGGCACAAACAAATGGCCCGTGTGCCGGTTTTTGATGACAAAACAGTTTAGAAACGCAATTCAAGGAACACTGAACGCTTAGAATCTCCAAAGCGATCAAAGTTCTGGAGAGCCTATGTTCAAATACTATCTATAATTGCTCTAAAGAGCAGGAAAGCCTCAGGTGATTACCTATCCATGCTAGGGTGCTGTTTCCCCTTATTTCATATTCCCATTTCAAGATCAAGATTTGCAAATGCAGTGAACTCCTCATTGGAGTACTGCAAGAGCCCTGGCAAATGGGTTTTGCCTCCCTAGGCAGATAAAAATGCCACCTCCCTACCAACAGGTTTCCAGGACACTGCCAACTCTTCCCTTGTTGCAGCTTTCTGCCCACAGCTGTGCTGGAAGTTCATGCTCCCTTTCCTAGCACCTCCTGCCAGTGAAAGCGTGCTTAATGCTAACCCAGAACTGGGAACTGGAATGGATACTTTTGCCCTTTGTACAAATGGTGAGGATTTCTGGCAGCTGTTTATCGGGAATGTCATCAACAGTCACAAAAAGCTTGCTCAGAGGCTCTTGGAAGCTAGTATCTCTGATGCTTGCAGTCCACCACACTAATCGGTACAAAAAGACAATTATGATTAATGTAAACCCATATAAAATAGTTAATTATGTAAAAGAAGCCATTGAAATGAGGAGGTTGATGACCTCAGAGCAGCTTCCAGCGTCTGAAGAGGGCTCCAAGGATGCTGGAGAGGGACTCTTCATCAGCGACTGTAGTGATTGGGCAAGGGGTGATGGGTTCAGACTGAAACAGGGGGAGTTCAGGTTAGATCTAAGGCAGAAGCTGTTCCCTGTGAGGGTGCTGAGGCGCTGGCACAGGGTGATAGAGAAGCTGNGGTGATGGGTTCAGACTGAAACAGGGGGAGTTCAGGTTAGATCTAAGGCAGAAGCTGTTCCCTGTGAGGGTGCTGAGGCGCTGGCACAGGGTGATGGCCCAGAGAAGCTGTGTCTGCCCCATCCCTGGCAGTGCTCAAGGCCAGGCTGGACATAGGGGCTTGGAGCAAGCTGCTCGTGTGAGGTGTCCCTCCTTATGGCAGGGGTTGGAGCTGGATGAGCTTTAGGGTCCTTTCCAACCTAAACCAGCCTGGGATTCTGTGATTTCTGTGACTGTTTAAGAATTGGTGAGTTTGCCAAGATTCAGTTGGATCTCCTTTTCAGAAATAGACATCTCACAGAAGCCTCACAGAGTCTGACATAACTTGTTCCTGTGTATTGAATGAGAAAGCCTTTTGGTGTCCAAGTAAATCACTGCAAGTAAAAGAAATGTAACCTTGGATTTGTTTTGAAATTTCCTCTTACCCCCAGTGTCAAACTGTCACCAGTCTTACCGTGCTGGTGCTGTTCATGGAGAACAGTTGTTTCTTGTAGCGACTTGGTAGCATACCTCTTTCTGTGGCTGAAAAAGAAGAGACCTGAATTCCTAACCATAGCAATACAGGGGGCTGGGAGGGTGCTCCTGCTGTATTCAGACAGTCGTTTCTTCAAGGTGATGGGGAGCACTGTTTCAAATTCAAACCAAGCCAACAACAATGAAATATCTATGCAAAGTGCTGTACTTTCAACAGGTTTGTTACAGCGTTAGCTTACACTTGAATTTCAAGTTACAGGAATCTTATAAACCATCATTCAGGTTATCCTCAAAAGAGTATTTATTGCGTTTGTTGCCTAGTGTGGAGGTTGCTGAGTCTGATGGTGAAATTCCTTACGCATTAGCACATAAATAACAAATCCCTAAATTTAAATTGGGAATAGAAGTGCTATACTGAATTCATATTTCACTGTCCAGAATTTACAATACAAAAGATCTTTGCTGTATTTATGCCTAACCCAGCATACTGTTTCAGTTAACTTATTTCTAAATACCAACCATTTGCAAATAATCATTGCATACAAAGTCTAAATATTTAAGGAACAAGCGGAGGAAAATCCCTTCTCCCTTAGCCGTGTTAAAGTTGGATAGGGAAGTCAGGGTGTTCTTACAATCCCAACAGTTTATATGATCTTAAAATTGGGAGGTTTTCCTGTGAAGAGGAGGAAGCAGTAAGGCAGGAGAAAGGAGGATCTTTATTCGACTTCAGGAGTCTCTGCAAACCAGGTAGGGAGCAAGGCTTCTGTTTGAGAAACCAGGTTGTATGTGCTGCCTCCCTTCTCTGGAAAGAACCTCAGTATTCTCATGGATTTTGAAGCGGAAGGAAAGACCTTTCTTTTCAAGAATATAGTATTGTGAATGTATTTAGTAGTAAGTAAGCATCTTTTAACATTACAATCCACTGTTAAAAATACTGCTAAAGGCTGTGTAAAAAGGATGACAACTATTTTATTCTAGCATCATGTAGAATGAAAATGACACCATAGAAGTTACAGGTTTGTATTCCAGACTTTGGCATTGTAAGTTTGGGTTTATGCTTAAGGAAGGCTTTGAAGTCTCTTTGAAGGCTCTTATGCCTGTTTCATAGAGGAAAGAATAAATTAGATAAACATTTAATCAATATATATATATTTCATTTAATAAGGTGACACACTGAAACCAAACTGTTCCTCTCCAAACTCTGTGTATTTCTACTGTTACAGAAATGCACATGACTGTTTAAGGACCTCGAAGAGATTTAGTAATGTTGTTACTGTTACCATAAATATTGAGCTTTATTATGTAAATTTGTACAAGGTAGAAATGTACTTCGATATTTTGAGGCATTAGGAAACAACCCCTTAGTACATAAGCCCACCTGAACTGTTCCCTTCTGGTCCATCTAGGCTTGTATTTTAGTTTTGTGAAGAGAAATCATTGTAAGGCTGCATTCCCATTGAGAAACTGACTGAAGTCCAGATGAAGGGAAACCTCACCAGGTGAAAAGAACCCACAGCAGGGTAGACAAAATAAGGATTTGGTAGACCAGCTTCCAAGGTATGCCTTTCTAGATCGATGTGTCAGGGTTGCTATTTGGCTCAGCTTTTCCCCATTGTGCATGGCAGTGATAAAAGACAGTGCTTGGAGTTCTCTAGCTGACCAAGTAGCAGCTATAAAGAGGTCTGTGATGTGAACTGCAAACTGTTTAATTAAGAAAGTGCCAGGTTTTATGCACAGATCACTCAGGGGAGTGCCAGAAAAGATCAAAATCTTCTCCAATACCATATGAATCACGGAATCCCAGCCAGGTTTGTGTTGGAAGTGACCTTAAAGCTCCTCCAGCTCCAACCCCTGCCACAGGCAGGCAGGGATCCCTTCCACTGGAGCAGGTTGCCCCAAGCCCCTGTGTCCAACCTGGCCTTGGACACTGCCAGGGATGGGGCAGCCACAGCTTCTCTGGGCCATCACCCTGTGCCAGCGCCTCAGCACCCTCACAGGGAACAGCTTCTGCCTCAGAGCTCAGCTCAGGCTCCCCTGTTCTGGCAGGTTCAAGCCATTCCCCTTGTCCTGCCCCTACAGGCCCTTGTCCCAAGCCCCTCTCCAGGTTCCCTGCAGCCCCTTTAGGCCCTGGAGCTGCTCTCAGGTCTCCCCTTCAGGAGCCTTCTCTCCCCCAGGCTGCCCCAGCCCAGCTCTCTCAGCCTGGCTCCAGAGCAGAGCTGCCCCAGCCCTCGCAGCACCCCCATGGCCTCCTCTCCCCTCACTCCAACAGCTCCACGTCCCTCTTGTGCTGCTGCCCCAGAGCTGGATCAGGGCTGCAGGGGGATCTCCCCAGAGCACAGCAGAGGGGCAGGACCCCTTCCCTGAGCTGCTGCTCACGCTCTGGGGGCGCAGCCCAGCATGCGGAGGGGTTCTGGGCTCAAGTGCACACTGAAGGTGGGCCATGGGGAGCTTCTCCTCAGCCAGCACCCCCAAGCCCTTCTCCTCCTGCTGCTCCATCCGTATGACATACAGGCCTCCCCTGGCTAAAATAGCAAGGGTGGGGCAAGCCAGGAAGCAGGAGTTACTATTCTGAGGGGAAACACATGCTGGCCACTGAGCCTGTCTGTGCCCCTTCTAGCCCAGGGTACCAGTCCCTTGCATTCAGATGCTGCTAGAACCTTCCAGACAGTTTGCACTACAAAAATAATCCCAGAAGTGCTTTTTTTTTTTTTTTCATTTGATGCATTTGATTATTTTAGCAATATAGTTAAGAAGAAAAATCCTGGCTGCTACCAACACATAACCAAAAATGAGGCCAAAAGCTTTGGGAGTCTCTTGGTTACGTGAAAGGCATGAAGTGATGTGTGATTCTGTGTGACATGTCAGCACGCTGTTCTTGCTTTAAATACTTCAGGTGTAACTTTGAACTGTGCTGCCTATGAATCTTATTAGACCAGCAGGTAAGTTCTGCTTGCAGTCATATAAACAATAAATGCTGAATAAGTCGCCTGATGCCATAAGGGGTACTGCAGATTGTTCAGCATTTGGTCCTAAATTCATCATTCTTTCCTCAGTATTTTCTAGGCTATGTTATTTGTTACACTTAGTGCAAAGAACATCTACTAACATTGTTGATTACTATTGTAATAATTGAGTAATACACCCAGCTTGCTCTTTCCTCTCCTCCATAGTCTTGTATAAATGCAATGAGAATAGTTTCTAGTCAGCTCAGGTGCAAAGAACTGCATGATCTTAACACCGACCTTCCACATCTCAACATGAAATACAAAGGCTACTCAAAGGTCAAGAAACATCAAAGGGTGAAGACATGGATGTCTGCTGCTTGAACCTTGTTCCCCAGTCCACCTAGTAATTTAGATCAGAGCAGCTTTAGGCTGACTCAGCCCAGCCTTCCAGGGCCATGGTTTTTTCTTAGCGCATGTTGAATGACTGCCAGCCTATTGTTCCTGACTATTGTTGTCTGAAAAGACAACATGTCCTAAAGATGAGAAACAGGAAATGGTCATTTGGCCTCTTTGTGGCACAAGGCATTTTCCAGATTCCACGTGCTGAGGTAATTTTTCAGAAGAGGATTTTCCTTCAGAACGCACTGGAGTTCGATCACTAAGACAGTGGTGACACGCTCACAGAACCGTATCGCATGCTTATGTGTTTTATAAGAGAAAACACTACACGTTTTCATCTGAGTGCAGAGGAATTCTGCCTCTTACAACACATAAACTGAAATACTTATTTAGCTTGCACATTCAGGAATACTGCAGAAGTTCTTTTTGGCTTTTGCTCCATGCCAGAATACATGGCTCTTCTGAGATCTTTTCCATTAACTTCTGTTTTCTTTTGCTTCCAACAACCATGTCTTTGTAGCTTGTTACTTTTCCTCTTTTTAAGTGGTTCTTGGCAGTTCCATGATCTTCCTTCTTACAAAAGGTCTCCTTCACACTTGATTCCTCCACAGCATGACTGCTTCCTTGCATAAGCTCTTGGTGACAACACACACAGAATACGAGACTTTTCCATGTACAATCCATGCCAACAGGCTTTGCTCCTGAGGTCAATCCCTTATCGCAAGCAAATTGTTCTGGTTGGCCTCTTGCAAACCCAGTCCATGCCCAGGACCTCCCCTTGCCTGTGCAATTCAGTGATCATTAGTGAAGAAATAGGAAAGGAAGTCAATCTGCGGGCAAGAAGGTGGTCTAAAATCACCAATAAAAATGACGTGATGTTGAATTCCACTGTGCATTTGCATGTATTTCTCAGACACAGAGCAGAACCAGAGTGCAAGACCAACCGCAGGTAGGGCAGACAGCTGTTCTGTGCACCTTATAGCTGGGGGAAACATAAAAACACTTAGTAAACTGTTGTGCCACTTAATGGGAAAATGCTTGTCGACTAATGGCCTTCGTGTGTCTCCTGAGTGGTGACTTACATCTCTCAGAAGCAGTGATTTCACTCATGTTGTATTTTTAAAACAACAGAAAAAAAGGTTTTTCACTTATCAGTGACATTTTCTACTAAATGTACTCTCCAGATTATTACTAAAAATTTATTTCTATTTATCTAAGGTTGAATACCACCCTTTCCAAAGGCCTCAAGAGCTGGTCGATTATTGTAGGAGCAGAGGTATTGTTTTTGAAGGCTACTGTCCTTTAGCCAAAGGTGAAGCCCTTACTAATCCTAGTATCATTCAGCTGGCGAAGAAATATGGCAGAACTCCAGCACAGATTTGCATACGCTGGAGTATACAGGTAAGGGAGGGTGGTAATGCAAATGTATCTCTCTCAGGAAGAAAATGCAAATAGTTTGAGTTTCAAAACCAGGATTTAGACAGAAAGTCTTTTTTGCCTTCAGTCTGCTGATACTGCATGAACTGAGTGTGCTGGACTGGAAATGTGGGATGTAGTACAGAAAGCACGGCAGATTTTCAGTATGCAAGTAATGTAATTGTAGGGGATAAAAAGAACCACCGACAAAACAGATGGTTCCAAACTAAATGTTACAAGCTGTATGGGGGCATCATTGCATTTCTATCGCTCAACATGAAGTAGTAAGCAGTGAAATAGTGTATTAAATTGACATAAACCACATAATCTGTGTTGGAATTGAACGCACTGTATGTAACTGCAATTAAAAATAGCATCTAGAAATGTTAGTGTCCTCTGAGAAATCAAAGCAAAACCTCAGAAGGCATGAGGAATGTCTTGAAATGTTTGAAAGAGAGATTGTTTTCTTTGAAAGTATGTATATTTTTATGATGAGAAGCATTATGTGTTTCAGAATGGGATTGTCACTATTCCAAAGTCCACGAAAGCAGAAAGGATAGAGGAAAACTGCAAGGTGAGATTTGGTTATGCATTCAAGTCTGACTAACATCCCAGTTACTGCGTTTAATACTTTGGTTTGCCTGCCCCTTTTCCCAAACTGGTCTTATAATGGGACAACTCAGTTAAAATTGGCAACTCATAGTACCATAAAATTACTACAGGACAGTAGAAACCAGTAATTCATGAATGTCAGAAATGAACTGGAGAGCCAATCACTGTGTATAAAAGAGACAGAAAGACCTGTTCACAGTTGATTTTTTCATTGTCAGTATTTGTGTTACTTACTACCTGGCTGACTGTGAAACATCCTAATCTCATTCTGGTTAGGTCCTTTTTGTGACAGGCATGTAGGTCAAATGGAAGGAATCTGTATGCTGTGCATAACACTAGGAAAGCTGTAAAACTCTTGGGGACATCTGAAAGAGAGACTTCCTAAGGAAATGGCAGTCCTGCCAGAGCTGCCTCTTCCTCTCCCTTCTTCCTCCTGCTCTACTTGAAGGAATGTTTGTAATCCATCACTTGTTTTTCTCTCCAATTCTCTAAGCTGAAAGTGTGCTTTCTTTGGGGGAGGGGAACCACAACCACCTCATTGTTGCTTCCAAAATTACCACAGGGATGCGAACTGTTCAGCAAACCAGGAAGAAACTTTGCAAGAAGATAGGAAACTTCTGTCTGCTAGTTAAAGCACGCTCTGTGTGTGTGTAGGTGTAAATCAGCGTACGTGTAGTGAGCTGCTTATATAGCTCCTATTTAACTTGACATGCACACTGCCTTCTGTGATACAAGCACAACTCTTTGTTGTATTGTATTGTGAACCAGAGCAGAGAACAAAACTAGGTGAAAAATCCTTCCATATCCATTTTATGTTACGTTATTTTATTTTATATATTTTTTGTCTTTAATTGTTTTATTTTCCCCAGTGGTATTTTAAATCCACATTAATTCTGTGTTTTACAGCGTTTATTCTATGGGCCCACCAATTCATTTCATACAACTGAGGGAATGCATTGCAGCAGAATTTAAAACACTGAGGATGGAGAGGAGGAGGGGAGAGTTATCAAATGCTGCACATCTCCCTTTGTTTGCTTTTTCTTTCCCCCAGGCCACTGTGTTGGCCTGAGTCTGTACCACCTCTAGTCACACTGGTGAGAGCGTGGACCTCGCTAAGCCCCCAGTGCATAATATAGTATGTAGTATTTCTGGTTCTGTGACTGGTCCCTGGTTGGAGTTTAAAAAGCTGGAGCACTGAGGTTTGTCTAGGAGCGTCATTCCAGCAGCCCGTGGTTGCTGGATAATGCAGGATGGGAGGAGCTCATCTGGCAGCAGTTCAGGCTCCACAGGATCTTTTAAGTGAGTATGGAGGAGCTCTGACAAAGGCAACAGACCAACTTAAAGCAGCTTCAGGTCTGAGGTGATAATGCCTGAGTAAGGCACCTGCGAAGAAAACACTGCCACCCTCATTCATGTTGCAGGTGTCACCACAGGAGAAGTCAGTGCTGTAAGAACCTGTGCATGAAGAGAGGTGATTTTATATTCGAGTTAGTATTTAGATACTATAGCACTGTATCTGTGTCTGTATTTGCTGATCCATGAGTGTTTTGTCTATGTATGCTTAGAAAAGATAGATACAGCCTTTGCTAGCTTTGTGAATGTTCTTACCTTCTAGTAATTCCCTTTGGCTCGAGTTCTGAGGAAAACCACTGTATTGGGATATAAGTGAAATACGGAGCTCAGGCTTCCAGAGGCATTGCAGTCAGGGCATTCATATACCTCTGGCAGCGACCATATGGAGTGCTTTGGTACTACCATTGTTTTGGACCCTTGCCAGAGGCCAGAGTACTATAAAAACCATCTTAACAGAGTCTACAAATAAAAATTATAGGATGGGGCTGGAAAGGACCTTAAGCTCATCCAGTTCCAACCCCCCTGCCATGGGCAGGGACACCTCACACTAAACCATGGCACCCAAGACTCCATCCAAGCTGGCCTTGAACACTGCCAGGGATGGACTCACAAAAGAAGCAGAGGAGCTAGTGGAGCCTGTCAGCTTAATGGAATATTTGTCTGTGGCAACATACAAGAACTTCCAGAAGGAAATAAATAAATCTCGATCAGTTTAAATAACTGAAGCACTCCTGCTTCACTCTATATTCATGTTAACTGTATATGCACTCCCACAGGTATTTGATTTTACAATAGCAGAAGATGATGTTGAAGTTCTCAATGGACTGCATGATGGGAGACACGTTTCTTGGGACCCAAGCCCTGTTGTGTGAATGAAGGTTGGAGCTTTTTCCTGCGTCAGTGATCAGTGAGTCACAGCACGTAACTTCAATTCAGGGCAGGTTACAATAACAATAGAATTGTAAGATGAATAGGTGCTATTAATGATAACTGAATTTGAAATCCTTATCATTGACAACAGACAAAAAGTAGCAGTTTTGTACAGAGAACTTACATGTCTGTCTCAGATCCTGACCCATGGCTTATTGGAGCCCATGCAAAGCCTCAGTTTTATGCCAGTGACCCTACATCAGGCCCTTCAATCAAAGAGCTTGGGTAGATATCCCTTCTTTAAAAACATAAGAAAAAATGAAACCTACTAATGTACAGCCAGCTGTTAAGTGCAAAATAATTTGCCAAGAACCTTGTTAGAGGGATGCAGTGTCTGAAGGAGAAAAAGCTGGGTGAAATGTTCATACCATTATTATTACAGTATTTACACTGTACAACATACTGCAAATCTCTATCAAAAATAGAATCTCATTGTAATAACCAGTATGAGAGCATCAACAAAAAAGGTTTTATGCATATTATTGTGTAATAATGGCCTTGACCCAGAGAGTTCTAGTTCTATGCATATTATTTACTAGACTGTAGGTACAACAAAGCAGAAGTCTTTCCAGAGAAGTCCATGTACAAATAAGCTATCTGCATGGCTAAGAGTTGAGCAGCAAGGTCTAAGAGGCATCTTTGTTACTATTGATCATCTTCTCTTACTGGAAATCCTGGTGTGTTTTGTGTAGCTTTTAGTGAGAGTTAGTTTAGCTTTCATTTGGGGTTTGTGCAGGAAATCTCATTCCTTGCATTTCCTTATAAAATATGTAGGAGAGATAGATGGATGTAGTTTACAGATCTGGTTTGAGAAACATGCCCGCAGAGTCTTTTATCAGCTGAGTATTCAACTTCTAGTCACATTGGTTTGATATTTTAAGAGTTCCTGTGTCTAGAAAGGTATGGAAAATCTGACTGTGATTTATATTGTGTGTAGACTTCCTGAGGCAGTTTTCCCACTGCTGTTCTGCTTTAGTCATATCGTGAAACAAAGCTCCTCATTTCTTTATCAAGAAATGACTGAAAGCAGTCAGATATTCTAGCCTGCATTGTTTGGCCTTAGAGTGGAGCTAAATAAAATCAGCTAAAATACAAACTTACCTTTTTCATAATAGTTCCTCAGAATAGTTGGCTAGTTTTTCCTGGTAAGAGATTTGCTGCTGAAATCATTACTTATTTAAAACACAAGAGCCTGTATGGAGTGCTGCCCTCATTAATATCTGACACTATCTCCACAGTAATGTTATTTCATAGAAGTGTGACTTGCAGCTTGAGGTGCTTTGGTACCTGAGAATGCCACTTGTGGTGTCTAAGAACAGCTACGTACCTCACACTAGAGCAGCTTGCTGCAAGCCCCTGTGTCCAACCTGGCCTTGCACACTGACAGGGATAGGGCAGCCACAGCTTCTCTGGGCACCCTGTGCCAGCACCTCACATGGAAGAGCTTCTGCCTTAGATCTAACCTGAACTTGCCCTGTTTCAGTGTGAACCCATCACCCCTTGTTCTGTCACTACAGTCCCTGGCAAATAAACCTTTCCACCTGTTGTGGTTTAGACTCAACCACATAGCTCGTCCACTCACTCAACCCCCCTTTCTTGCCCTCTCCTCCTTCCTCCCCGCTCCCGGAGGAATGGGGAGGAGAATTGAAGGAATGCAACTCCCACGGGTTTAGATAACAACAATCCAGTCACTAAGGTATAACACAAATCACTATCGCTATCACCAATAATAATAACGACAGGGAAAACAAGGGAAGAGGGTACAATACCACCAGCCGAAAATGAGCCCGACCGGGAAGTTCCCTCTCCTTCTGGGTAACTCCCAGTTACCCCCTGGGCATGACGTGCTATGGTATGGAATACCTCTTTGGTCAGTTTGGTCCTGTCCCTCCTTCCTCCCGGCTTCCCCTCCTCCCCGGCAGAGCATGAGGCTCACAAAGTCCTTGGTCAGGGCAAACATCGCTCAGCAACAACCAAAACCATCGGCCTTATCAGCCTTGTTCCCGGGTTAAGTCAAAACACAGCTACTAAAAAGAAGGAAAACTGACAGCAACTGCTGAACCCAGGACACCACCAGTGGTCATCAGCTAATCCTCCTTTTGAAAAGTCACTTTATGGAACCATACCTCAGTAAGATGAAAAAGAAGACCAAAAAGAATCCATAAAACGAGGGCTAGAAGTAAGTCATGTGCTTTTTGGCAGTAAAAACTTCCATGGAGGTTGGAGTTCTACCTCAGGTTCTCTCTAAAGAAACAGACATCACATTAATGTACTATTTCCAACAGAAATGATGCATACAAAATGAACCAGTTCTTGATGCATGTTAGCAAATTCTAGCTTCAGTATGACAAAACCAATGTCATTTAGGAGTAGTTACATGGCCAGAAGTCCTGTGTTGGTCGGAACAGCTCTGGGGTTTTTGGGCTTAATTCTAACTGATCACCTGAGCTAAACAGAACTAAGCCAGATTTTCTTTCTGGTCCCCCATATAGATGACTTAAGGCTACAGTGAGGATTGCTTCCTAATTTATCGATAGATTTTCATTATTGCCTGTGTCAAAGAGTTTCACAATGGGTTTTGTGCCTGCATCTGTTCTTGGTAGGAAGAGCCAGCATGTTCTTTGATCTATATCATGGTATCTAAGCAGCACAAGGAGTAGTAAAGGGAATAATCAGATAGAAATAGGATTACTAAAAAAGCATTCTTTTTAAGGAGCAGTTGTGGCGAGTTTTAATCTGATACTTCCTAGCTATGCCCAGACTTATTTGTTGGTTCAGGTGTTTTTTCTGGTTTGGGTTGTGGGGTTTTTTTAGGGTTTTTGGGGGAATTGTTTGTTTGGGTTGGAGTTTTCTGGTTAGGATTCTTCTAGTGTTGTTTTTGGGGGTTTAGGGGCTTGGGTTGGGGTTGGTTGGGGTTTTTGTTGGAGGGGGGGGGCATTTATGATCTTTCCTAGCAATTCCTTTGCTACCAGGTAGAGGCTATAGAACAATAGAAGAGTTTAATTTTAACTATGTACTCCATCAAGAGTAAGTTGAGGCAATAGAAGCTTTTGAAGTGCCAGGACTCGTTTGACCCATGCTATCTTTCCCCCAGGTGTGACATGCACATTTATTGTGCCATCACTAGTAGCCATTGTTTTCTGCTAGAAGCTATAACTGCCCCTAGAGACTGGAAGCATGTTATCTCCTGTGTGCTTGGGATATGTCACTGGAGCTTTGAATACCTCATTCACAAGTATTAGACCATGTTAGTTAATTTAGAATCGTTGAGCAAATCTTCTTTTGATTGGATTGCAGAGGCAAAAACACAGTGGATTTGTATTTTATGCTCCTCTCTACAACTGCATTGACATCACCATTGTCATAGGTGGTTTTCCTTCCAAGCAAAAGATGCTGAAGAGCAAGTCCGCATCACCTCATCTAAATGAACATCTCTAAAGTACAGACAGCTTTGCTCATGGTATAGGGAAACAAGTCAGCTAGTAAGATATCAGAAGGTGAACAGCAGTGATATTTAGGGGTAGCAGTGAGGAGTGATGTTGTGTAGGAGAAGCAGAACCTGGAAGACCAAAGGATTTAAATGTGCTGAACTTACAAAATCAGGAAGTTTAACCCCATTTTCATTTCTTGCTTGGTCAGTTAGCCTGGAGGTGCTCATTTTGAAAGATTTCTTCTTTCAAACTCAGAATTCATCCTTCCAGTTCTTGGAATTATATGGACCGAAATTCCTCCTCTTTTCCAAATTTCTGTAAGATTAACTTTCTCTAGAGAGAAACCTTTCTCACCTTTATTCAATGCCCATTTTTAAGATACAGCAGTGCATCATTTTATCAGCGTAACCCATCATCTTGCAAAAGGCACAGGGAACACACCTGAAAATGGAAGCAATTTGTCTTCCAGCTGATGCAGGTCACTGATGGTAGTGACTGAGAGGGGCACTCCTTTCTGGTTGTGATAAATCATTAGTTAAAACAAGATCCAGTTTCTCAGTGTTACCTGCCTCAGTGCAATCAGGAGCACTGAGGCTCTTAGTGGAAGAGAACTCTTGAAACAAATAAGGAAAGGAAAATAATAAACTGAAAGTCAGTGGAAAGGGTGAGGCTGTTTTCTGTGCAGCTCTAGCTTCCTGTCTGACTTGAAGTGGCTCCCTCTCCTATTGCTTGCCTGTTTCTGATTCTCAGCTTGTCTATTACTCGAGGTGGAGGCACCAAAGAACATTGAATTGGAAAGGAATCAAAATGGTTTTATAAAGTGCATGCTTTATGAAATCTTTTCTTAAATCAGATTGCAGAAGCCTCTTTACCACAGCTGTTCCCCACCATATATAGGTAAGAAACTAATACCAACAACTGCACAGATCCACCAAACTAGGCAAACTGCGCCACGTTCCATTTGCTGAAAGCCCCCTCTTCTTGCCCTGTGGTTAACACCAGCTGATTTCCTTTCTAAAAGAGCAGAGCTGAACTCTCTTGACAGGAAGGCTGGTTTTGAAGGTGGGATAAGGGGGAGTAGCTCTTGCTGACACTTGAATTCAAGCAGTTCACTCTTTCCACACTGCCACACCTCTTTCAAAGCTTTCAGTGCCTTGGGCAGAAGTAACAGAGAAGCCAACCTTCTGGCCAGTTTTTGTGTTGCTGTGCTGAGTCATTTTCTTTCCTTCACCTTTTTGCAGCCTCCATTCAGATGTCTGCGCTTTTGAAAGAAACCGTGGAGGATTTGCACTGCCTTACAGTGACCATTCCTTCCATTTTTGATCTAAACGATGCGGCATTACTATTTGTCTTTACGAGTGGCTGCTTGCAGCATCACCCAGGACTAAGTGCAACTGCCAGGGCATTATAAAATCGTAATGACTTTGAAGGGACCAGAGAATGGGAACTATCTCCAAATCATGCCACTGGGGGAGAAGAAGAGCACAAACCCTGAAGCGAATTTAAATCAATGATGTTGAAATCACTTCACAGGGATAGGACACGTGTCTCTCCATAAACTGCTGCAAGCATGGCCAACATTATGGGATGTGCTTCTGTAAGCAGCTTTGCATAGATCCAGCACACTAGATCTCAGTCACTCTGCCAGAGATGAATATTTATGATATTAATAGTGGCTTTGCTAGCCAGAGCCCTTTGAGAAATCCTGTAGCTGAACTACTCATAGGAAAATCAAGAGTGCATTAACAGCATTATCATCGTATTAATGGTTGCTCTGTTTTTTTAATCCAGCAAAAGAGATTTCCAGGACTTTCTAGATGAGGCATCAAAATTCCAGGATATAGAACTAGTGTTAGGTTCCTAACTTGGCTGTGAAATCTGGAGGCAGGGAAGCGTACAATTACTGCCGCAGTTTCCTGGTAACAAGGGGAGCAGAAATTGTTAGGTAGGGATTTCCCTGGGTTTGTTTCTTTCTTTCCTAATGGTTGTCTGTGACCTGGTTTCATCCCATTGAATATCCATAAGTATAGTGTTGCCAAAATGAATTTACAGTAAGTCACTTGCTTTGGATATAGGTGGAGGAAGATTAATCCGAAGCATTGGTGGCAAGGTCGAACATATACTATGGTACAGATTCACCTTCCTGATGTTGAAAAATGAGTATTTTATGGAGTCGTTATATTAATGAAACAGCCACCAGCCATTTTCTATCACATTGTTTGTGACCTTTTGTTGCCTGACTATCATGAATGCCTTATAAGCTGCATATAACGAGAGGGAGTTAGAGCAAGATGGTGTTAAGGTCCTTTCCAACCCAAACCGTTTTATGATTCTATGATAGAAGTACCTTTGATTCATCTGAAAAATGATCACAGATGATTTTGGTTTGGTTTTGGTTTTAGGAAATGGTTATGTCACTGCTTCCCCCCAGTATTTCAGATGAGTAAGATCTGTAACCTGCCAAATGATTGCAAAGTTTCCACCTAAGACTTGTGTTTCTTCAGAGCAGCATGTTAAGTTCAGTTATCATGTCCATTAATGTCTTTAGTTTAGCAGAAAATGTGCATTAAGATTTTAGTTGATGGATTCATATCATTGGAATAAAAAATTAACCTCCAGAAAGTTTTCTAATGATGCAGTTTTGTTACTGTAGAACTATGTATTGTAATACATACGAAGAAAACATCTCTCATGATTAGATATATTAAAGCGTGGTATGGGTTTGGGTGCAATAATACCCATACTGCATGTCACTTTCTCAACTACTTCAATGCTTTCCACTTGGGCTTGAACTTTTCCTAACGTTATATTCAGCTTAGTGATCCAAATTCCCTCAAACATGAATCCAGTAAACTTTTTACGATAGCCTTTTAAAACAAAGAAAAAAGCCATTTAATAATCGATATCAAGAACTTAAACCCAGACCACCTGTAGTATAAAACGATAATACTAAACAAATGTCTGCTTTAGGCTTTGCAGTGTTCTCATTTCTACTTTTTTCCTCCAAACCAGGTTTTGTATTTTCATCTGAAGGGAGAGGATCTGGAATGTTTGAACACTCTGAATATCAACAGAAAATCAATTCCTTTAACCTATCCACTGTGGAAAGGATAATTTAAACCCAGACGGTCTTATACTGCAGAAGTGATGCAACTGAAGCATTGATTCATTTTAAACTGAGCAGTAAATCTAATTTGTTCTCTGGAGTACTCAGAGTACCTCATAAATATCGATCAAAAATCAGGATCAATGGCTTGTGCTTACTGTCATGTTAACAGATGAATAAAATCATTTCCTTTAGACTTTACTCTCTGTATGCACTTCATTTAAGGTGTCATTTGAACCAATCTGAACAATTTTCTTTGCTTTTCTTATTTTGAAGAGTATTAGTTACTTAAAGGCACATATAAAGGCGTGCTGCAGGACATGGAAATCATCAGAAATACTCAAAACATGGAATATTTGTTCTGGGATTGCAGCAGAAATCAGAATCTGACTTTTCCCCACTGTTTCATATGTTTCTTTTAGTTCCAGCCCCCTGCCATGGGCAGGGACACTTCACCCTAGACCATGTCAGCCAAGGCTCTGTCCAACCTGGCCTTGAGCACTGCCACGGATGGGGCAGCCACAGCTTCTCTGGGCACCCTGTGCCAGCGCCTGAGCACCCTCACAGAGAAGAACTTCCTAAGATCTAACCTGAACTTGCCCTGTTTCAGTTTCTGGGTGAGCAAACCCATTCTGTTTGTACTGTTTCAAAGGGTCTGTCTTGACCTAGCACATCAGGGAGTAATGGCTCTGCTTTGTGGCCTAAGTTGCCTCAGAATGAATAAAAGTACTTTTTTGCTTATATAAGGATTTTTGCAGAAGAGGAAGAGGTTGGAGAAGAACCCTTTGATAATGTGTTTTGAGGGGATTTTCTGTGTCTTTTCAGGATGGATCATGTTCAGACACTCCTCTGGTGCACCTGTGAGTTGGCCAGCAGTGCTAGCACTAAGAAAGGACGCTCTTCTGATAGTGTTAGAGCACACAGCCTTTGGGAGGACCCCAGCTTGCAGCTTGTTTTCTGACAAGATCAAAGCATTTTCCTGCAAGGAAGCTGCCCTGGGGTTGACTGGGTTTCTGAAATGTGCACCACACTGAGTTCTTCTGGAAATTCCACAAGAACTTTGGTTGTCACAAACGATTTTTGTTGGTTTTTTTGCCATGCCCCAAATCACGAGTTTCTACTCCTCTTAACACTCAAGTATATAAGGGATGCCTGTGAACAAAAGTGTCTGCCTCTTTATGCTTGTGGACATGTTGCAGAAACACTTGGAACCAGTTTACCCAGGTCAGATGGCTGTTAATATGGCTTTGGTGCCCTGAAGTGCTCAGCCCTCCTGCTCGCATTCCACCCAGACCTGCATTTGGCTTATTCTTGCGCTAGTGCCTGAATGACACTGTCCTTTCTCCTTATTCTTACTACAGGCAATTCCAGAGCCGAGTTTTTAAAGGACACATTGGATTTCTGTGGTGTATTTCATGGAAAGACAAGCTTCCTCAACACGAGCCGTGGCCAGTGACGAGGTACTGGAGAAAGAGTTGCTGTCCTGTTGGTGGGGATGGAGTATGACCCTGGTGTAAAGCACCTCACTAAACACTCCCCAGCATACTTTTGGTAGAGGTGGCTGGACCAACCTGAATTTCCCTCTGTTGTATTTCAGCCCTGTAAGCAGGCTGGAACCAGCGCAGCCAAGCCACATGCTAACCTGTCATCTGTGAGGTTTTGGAGAGCCTTCAGTGCAAATCCAGTTGACGGGGCTTCATTTTCCTGACAAGGAGGAAGCTGCATTTCAGCTCTGTCTCTGCTGAGATGTCAAGAGGGCTACAAATGTGGGTGGCCAGCTAATTTTAATGATGCTCATTGTGATACAAACCCCCAGGTGTTTGGAGTGGAACTGAAATTGCCCAGGTATTTTACACAGCCTTTAACAGTAAGTAGTTAGGTGTCCCATCTCTGAGTCGGAGCCTTCACAGCTGGTTAACCAGTAACCTAAACATGAAAGCCTGTACATCTGACTACTGAAAGCCTGAGTCACTCTATCCTTTTTAATTAAAGCATGTTCCTTTAATGTGCTCCTGTTGCTTGAAATGGTGAGAATTATTTCCTAGAGGAAAATGCCTAACGAATGCACCTTTAGTTAGTATTTTCTATCAATCAGCTAAATAAGGGGGGAAGCTTGAACTATCTAGGGTAACGTCAGGCAGTTGCAGGGGATGCATATGCCAACCTCAGGCATGATTTATCTGACATGCCTCTTCTGACAGTTGTAATTTAACGGCTGTGTTTTCCTCCCAGGCTCACAGGAGGCTGAACATCGAGTTTCTAGCTTCGTGGTGGCAGAGTAAATGTCTGTTTGCCAGTGTCATTTATCTGAGTCATTCCGGGAGAGGCGTGGAGCAATTGAAGCGTGACTATTAGCGTAAATAAAGAGAGGGACACCCTTCCTGAGGGTAAAGTTACTCTCACCGTCAAAGCCAACAACTGCCACTGCTTCTGGTGCGATGCGACGTGCACTGAAAGACCTAATACAGTGAGCTCCGCTCTATTGTGACATTCTTTTGCATTGCAAATTGAAATGGAGTGAAAGAGAACAGAGCAAGGAAGGAAGAGGAGAAATTGTGCAGTAAGCACAACAGATTGCCACTGGAGTTAGCATTTCATGTACACTGGGGGGGGGGTCTT
>NDXB01020908.1:1364-19170 GCA_002631895.1 Agapornis roseicollis | reverse complement strand
TCGTTTGCAGGGCAATGGGGGGGGGGGGGTGTCTTCCAAAAGTTTGAAGAGAGAAGAAACTATAAACCCTAAGCTCTCTTCTTCGCCTCTGTAGTCTCAGTGCTAAGTAGCTGTCACTGCCAACTTTGGTTTGACAAACAACTTTGAAACTGTTCTTTGTGCTTTCAAACACTTGGGTTTCTCACAGCACGCTCGGAACAGTGGAAGATGCGTTTTGTACATGGGAACACCAACCCGTGGTGATGTCTGACGGTGTCCTGGGGCGAGTCCCTGCCCTGTACCCCCCTCCTCCCACCGGTGCCCCAGGGCTCCTGCGGACTCCGGGAAGCCGCGGGAGAACGCTCTTCTCTTCCCGGCCCCGACCTGAACCGTGCGGATGGGGAGGAGCTTCTTCCAGGTATTTCCTTAAGCACTACTCACAGCGTCCCTCGGGAGGGGGAGCGGCAGTGGCTCTGGGGAGCCTTGCTTTGGCCTTATCCCTGTGGCTGCTGCTCGGAGCTGGAGGCGAGCGGGGCTGCGGCATCCCCGGCTCGCGTTCGCCGCCTGCCCCCGGCGGCGGGGCGGTCCCGGCGCTGAAGGGCCGTGGGACGAGCCGCCCCGCAGGGAGGAGTTAGAAGGGGACGGGGTGGGGAGCGGCAGGCGCACGAACACTAAAACCAGCGAGCCCCCGGCACGGCCGCACGAGTTGCGCAGCGGGCGCGCAAGATGCGCAGTGCCGGCGGGGGCTCCGCGCCGCGCTTGTGCGAGGTGAGGCTTGGCTCGGCTCGGCTCGGCTCGGCTCGGCTCGGCTCGGCTCGGGGGGTCGTGCACCGCGGCTCAAGGAGCAAAAGAGGAGGGGATTGGGGGCTGTGCGGTATCCGCAGAGCCCGGCGGGCGGAGCGGGACCCGTGGGCGCTATAAACGGGAGCGGTGCGGGAGCGGTGCGAGTCGCAGTTGAGGAGCGGTGCGGGTTGGAGCCCGGCAGCGGTGCGAGGTGCGGGACAGGAGCGGTGCGGGACGGGAGAGTGCGGGGTGGAGCCCGGCAGCGGTGCGAGGTGCGGGACAGGAGCGGTGCGGGGCAGGAGAGTGCGGGTTGGAGCCCGGCAGCGGTGCGAGGTGCGGGGCAGGAGAGTGCGGGTTGGAGCCTGGGAGCGGTGCGAGGTGTGGGACAGGAGCGGTGCGGGACAGGAGAGTGCGGGTTGGAGCCCGGGAGCGGTGCGAGGTGCGGGACAGGAGCGGTGCAGGCAGCAGACCGGGAGCGGTGCAGGACCGGTGTGGGTTCAGGCTTGTACCTCCTGCTTTACCCTGCTTGGGCTGTGATTTAACAGCTCTGCCTGTTCCTGCGAGATTCCACGTCTTTCGTTCTCTTTAAATGTCCACTAGAACGTGTCCGTGGGTAAAGGGAGGCTCCTCCGTAGCTGTACTCCTTCATTATGCCCGTTTCAGAAGTTTGCAATGCTAATTATTCAACTGCAAAGTGCTTTCCTTTGCCGTTCTTTGTTCCAGACCCACAGAAAGGGCTTGCTACCTGCCTCATTTACATCTTTTTTCTTGACTTTTCTAAACTTTTTTTCCTATGTAAAGCATGTTCTTTTAGTTAGCAAAGACACTCCTTTCCCCTTTACAGCTTTGAGATGATCTTTTGCTTACATACATACATCAGTGAACTCCCCACTGTTTGAGGTGGCAGCAATACATGGCAGGATTGCCTCTTCCAAAGCACAGTCAGACTTTACTAACGGAGGAAATACAGGTTAAGTGATTCCCGAGCAGGCTTTCACACATTCGCAGTTCAATCAAATCAAAGCCTTTTCCCTTTCTGAATCTCTGCTGTTGTATTACAAGGTGTGCTTCCTACTGAAGAAAAAGGTTCACTCGAGCTTCTTGCTGGAGAGCCCTGAGCTCTTTCATGTTGGTAGAAGTGCCATAATGCATTCCCTGCATTTCCACGCTTGGTTCTGTGTGGCAGGACCTTTTTTCTCTTTCATTAACCTATTCACTAGTCCCAAATCACCTTTTAAGTGTTGTTTTTTTTAGCAGCCGAACAAAAGCAATTCCCGTGTGAATACATTTGTTCCTCTGTCTACAACTGGGCAAGCAGGTGATAAACCTGTATCATTTGTTGCCTTGTTTGCCTGCCCCTGTTAACCCGCGTGTCTCCTGTTGGCAGGGCTGCTGGTTCTGAGGCTGTGCAGCAGTTCGGGGCCAGGATCACTCTCGGCATCACCATGAGCTTTGGCACCACTGCGCCGCTGAAGGTCGTCAGCAACCTCGCCAACACCGATGTCAACTATGTCATCAAAGAGCACTATAATTACACAGGAAAGCTAAATGAGAATGCGGACAGTGGGATAAAAGTGACGTCAGTGGTTTTTATCATCATTTGCTGCTTTATAATCTTGGAGAACATTTTTGTCTTGCTCACCATCTGGAAAACCAAGAAGTTTCACAGACCCATGTACTATTTCATTGGGAATTTGGCTCTTTCAGACTTGCTGGCTGGCGTGGCCTACACTGCCAACCTCCTGCTATCTGGACACAAAACGTATAGCCTCACTCCCTCCCAGTGGTTTGTAAGGGAAGGCAGCATGTTTGTTGCCTTGTCAGCTTCTGTGTTCAGCTTGTTGGCCATTGCCATTGAGAGATACATCACTATGCTGAAGATGAAACTCCATAATGGCAGCAACAGCTTCCGCTCCTTCTTGCTGATCAGCGCTTGCTGGGTTATCTCTGTGATCCTCGGGGGACTCCCGATCATGGGCTGGAACTGCATCAACCTCCTGTCCAACTGCTCCACCGTGCTGCCCCTCTACCACAAGCACTATATCCTCTTTTGCACCACTGTTTTCACCGGCCTTTTGTTATCTATTGTGGTCCTGTATTGCAGGATCTACTCCATGGTGAGGACTAGGAGCCGGAGGCTGACGTTTCGGAAAAACATTACCAAAGCTACCAGGAGCTCAGAGAAGTCACTGGCCTTGCTCAAGACAGTGATCATAGTCCTGAGTGCCTTCATCGTCTGCTGGGCTCCCTTGTTCATCCTGCTTTTACTGGATGTGGGCTGTAAAGTGAAGTCCTGCCCGATCCTCTACAAAGCAGAGTATTTCTTAGTACTGGCCGTGCTCAATTCAGCCACGAACCCTATCATCTACACCTTGACAAACAAAGAGATGCGGAGGGCTTTCATCAAGATTCTGTGCTGCTGCAAATGTCCCCCGGCAGATTCTGGGACCAAATTCAAAAGGCCCATCATCGGAGGGATGGAGTTCAGTCGGAGTAAGTCTGACAACTCCTCCCACCCGCAGAAGGAGGAAGGGGACCATCCTGAAACCATCATGTCTTCAGGCAATGTTACCTCATCTTCTTAGGAGTAACTATGGGGGTGTGTTTCTGAGATGGGGGAGCTGAGAGGCCTCCTGCTCGTGGCAGCAGCGTCGGGCTAAGTGAGTGAGTAGCATTAGTTCTAGCGAGGCAAATGGTGCACTTGCAAGGCTGGAGGTCAAGAAATGGGACAGACTGTTCTGGCTTGAAAATCTCTTCTCCCTGGAGCATGTTTTGTCTTTGCACTTGAGGCAGCTCGCGATTGTCGGGCGCATTTGTAGCCTGAAATCTCCTTAGTAACTCTGAAAGACTGATGCCTTGGTGAAATGATGCCTGGTGTGTGTGGGAGAAAAGGAGAGGGGGAGGAGGGAGAGAGAGAATGCATCTGTCTTGGTTTTTCTCCCCATGTGAGAAGAATGTGAAGTTATTTCTCCTTTACTTGCAGCAAACCACTGACACAAAGGTCTTTCTGTGCTGAATCTAGTGGTGGCTCTGGCATAGTCGGTCAGAACTGTTTGATTAGCACGTCACAAGAAACGAGAGCACACAAATGTAACTTAGGCTGCGTACAGCTGTAATGTGGCATCACTTTCCAGAGGTTTTAGTTCATAAGGCGTTATTGGCAGAGTCCAAAGCTGTTGGGGTTTTATTTAGCTAGATCATAGCTGTGAATTTTTTGCTGTTGGCCCATATTACGTTTGCAGACCAGGAGCCAGCAGTTACTTTCACCTGTACAATTCCACTGACTGCATTGGATCCTATGGAGTAGCTCAGAGCAGCATTTGGCCCTGTATGTTGACTGCCTCGTTATTCTGTAGCATTATATAAACTGCATTATCCTGACAAATGCAAGGTAGAACTAAAGGTCATATCTCCTTAATATGACTGAAAGCAAATCTAATAGTAGAAGATGTGATGATGACAGCAGGATTTTTTGCCTGAGTAAGAAGAGTTAAAAGCTGAAGGGGTGTTTCTGTGTCAGGTTCATGTTCTTTCCAAAGGAAAAGATCTGGAAAGAGTCTCTTGGCTTTCAGAAGAATAAATTAAAGTTGAAGTGATTATAGATAAATGCACTTCCATAACAAAATGCAGTACATTTTGGCACATTTAATTAACGTTTATCATTTCAGCAAGGGTGTATTTTGTCAGTTCATGGAAGAAGTACCTGTCGTTACATTGAATGTATACGTTTTACAGCATCCTTTTTACTTCTCTGTTTTTCTAATCTATGCTAATGGGGTTGAATGTGTACAATGTAAATAAGTTAATAAGATGCAGGAGTCTTCATGTGCTAGAGTATTCCTATAACAAAAGTGGTATGTCTGGGATAGCTGAGAGCAAGCAACTGATTCACAGTTACTGGCAGTTCCTAGAAATGGTATTTTGTAAAGAAAATGTATTTGCCTTTGTAGTAAAATTTCCAGTGCAATTAAACTGTTGGGTTTTTATTTTTCTGGTTAAAAAGAAATAGTATTTAAAATGTTCCTGACTTTTATTGTTCAATTTGCACATAGCTTTATTGACTTCTAAACATTAATAAACTGATTTTTGTAAAGATTCTGGTCTTGGATTACTGGGAGTTTCGTGGTGTTGTGTGGCTTTCTCGCCTGGCAGGGTTTCTTATTAGCAGAAGGCAGTGGAAGAACTGGATTTTGGTACACGCTGCAACTAAGCTGGGATGTAAAATGCGTGATGCCCAGGTACAGGATCGTGTACAATGCAACCTGAATGCTGGAATGTCACTTTTCAGCAGTACGTGCTGTGTTGGTTAAATGCCATTGAAAGAACCTCTACAGGAGCGACTCTTCTCCACAGGATAATGAAGTACAAACAGAACACAACCCAGATGTCTGCCAATTTTACCCTGAGTGTCTAGAGTAGTATAATGAAACAATTCACTTGTATCACTAACGCAACCACTCCGTTTCTTAACTTACTGCAAGCATCAGGGAAGTGTACGATGCGCAGAATGGCGGCCTCAGCTCTGCAACCACTACGGCTGCATTTGATCCGCCAGCGGCAGCTGTAGTTCAATGGGTGCTGCGTTACTTCTTCCATAGGCTTGGCTTCCATTTCCTCTGTTGCGGCCATTCCCTCCCAGTGTTACTTTTAAGTTCCATGGAGCTCATACAGGATGCAGTTGGAGTGTGAAGATAAACCTCACCTTCTCATACTGTATGTCATCGCTGTACAAGGTTTACTGTGGGAAACGGGAGCCTGCTCACCGAGGAAGGCTCTGGGTCGTAACCTCACTTCCTGAAGGAAATTCCAAAACTACCCTGAAGACAAAAGACTGGAAGCAGGCTGGAATTTCTCCCCATCTGCCTGCCTGTACGGAAGGGATGATTTCATGTGTGCTCACTTCCTAGGCTTTTAATGTGTGACCTGAGCAGGGCTGGGGAACATGTCAGCTCTGGATTTGCTCACAAGATAAAGCCTCTCTTGGCTCAGGCCTTCATTTGGGCAGGGGTGGCTCATGGTGGGTGCTGACAGTCATGAGGGAAAGCACTGCTTTGTCCCAGGGATAAAGTCACTCCTGTGCAGAGCACCAGAAGTATGGAAACCATGAAAGGCCAAGTTAAGCCCTCAATGTGCTACAGTGAGTAAGTAAAGGCACTGTATGGGGATGTCTGAATTTGCAGGGGTGTTTGTATCCAAAGGACAAGGGCCCTTCCACTCTTAAAGCCTTACGGGCATTAAGGTTGGCTGTCCATGTGTGTCTGAGATCTTGTGACAAGGGATGAGCTATGTCACTAGTTGTCACTAGTTGTGTCACTGATGCCTCCTGACCATTCTGTCTGTATTCCAGGCTGATAGTCCACAGGTGAGTCACTTCCCTCTGCTTTGCCTTTGTTTCTGCATTGCTCGCTTATCTGTCTCCTGGAACTGCACTGCAGGCCTTAGTGGGAAATGACTGTTTTCCCTCTGGAGGTGCCTGTGGGATGGGAGCCCCATTTTGGTGGGGAACTCAAAGCCCTACGTAATTCAGGCAATAAAAGAGATGCGGACACCAGTGTGGCATGGGGCCATGAGAAGCGTTTCCTGTGCTCTTGAGCATGATGCCTGAGATCTATTTCCTCCGCAGACAGGCCACCTCTAGGCATGTGGACAAGATTCAGGCAGAGAACAATAACTGTAATAAAGTAATAGCAATAATAAAAGCAAGGGTTCCTGCTGGGGAAAAGGAATAAACCACAGACCATTTGTACTGCTCTCCACTTCCTAAGGGGCAACTCTGCAGCTACTTGGCTATGGAGCACCATACACCAGCAGACAGGCTGGATGACCAGGGCCCAGTTTGGAAGTGTGGATGCAGACAGCACCATTCCCAGGCCCTGGACTGCCTTCTGTGTGCACCGAAAGGGCGTGTGGCTTTGTCCTGCTGTTGGCTGTGTGACAAATGGGCAGAGAACATGAACTGAGAAGTGAAAAGGTGCATTATTCCAAATGTCTACATGAAATAAAATAGGCGGAATTACCCTGAGTAACCCAGCATTTTGGCTGATGTTCTTTTTCCCCCCTGTTGTTCCAGCGTCAGGAACAGAAGAGGGATGGAAAATGATCAGCAGATCTATCTCTTGCTCCCCTGGCAACTCCCTGACCAGGTGTGACTGTGTGAGATCCAGGTATGGCTGGGTGAGTGTTGGGCAACAGAAGAGCTGCAGCCCTAACACAGCACAGTAGGAGCAAACCTTGGGCTTGCTGCATAGCACAAGGCAGCCAGAACTAAACCTTGGGGACATGAAAACATAAACACACCATTCTCCATCCTTTGCTTTGTCAACTAAGAGAGATCAGCTTTGCCCAACTGCCCGATTTCCTACTTCCTGACTTGGCTTGGAAGATCTCAACACTGATTGCATTCTATATGAGCTGAGGCTTTAACAGATGTGAAAAGGGTTGGATTGACAAAGCACTCAAAAATGTGGTGAGGTAGATCAGTTCTGTGGAACCTACTCAGCTCTGAAGGGCTGGAAACTCCCTGAGGACGGGCTTTGTCATTCATGGGGTTCTGAAATTCCCCTGGAGCACAGCTTTTGTGTTTTGCTAACTCCCCATACCATATTTCTTGGAAAACAAAATGAATCCAACTACAACTGAACCTTCGATGATTTAAGAAACAAGCAAAATCCAAGTTCAGTCCCTATAATGAGCTTTCAGGCTTTTCTAGTCCCATCCTTGCAATTACAGATGGAAAGTGTTTGATCCTTCACTATCATCTCATTTATTCTTACAGAGCCTGATTTCTTTCTACACGGTCAGCAAGAAGCACAGAGTCAAGACCTTCAGTCATTACTCTATGCATAGGGTTTTCTATGATAACGGAACAGTAATCTCATTCACTCTGCACACAGGAGCTAGATATAAGAACATAGAATACAGCAAACTTATTCCAGTGCAAGTTTCTTGCTGAAGTGCCTCCAGAGCTCTGGAACTCAAGCATCGAAGAGAAATGAAGATATTAACCCTCCCAAAAGTGGCTGTTTTTTAAAACTGGGGACAGAAATAGTGCAGATTTATGCGATCAAATGGAGGGAATCAAAACGTTAAGAACCCTCCAGTGCAGGAACAGGCTGAGACATCCCTCGGCTCATCCACAAAACCTGAGGGCCCTTGCATCCAAGCAGCAGCTTCCAAACAAAACCCCACTGAGCAACACTTGGCACGGCCGCCTCTCCTGGTACGCGGGAGTGAAGCAGGAACCATTTCCTTGCGCTCCGACTCTCGGTGCTGTCTGCACAGGACAAACAAGGCAGGAAATCCCATCGGCCACACCCGGGAATTCTCCAGCATGGAAACAGTGCTGATAAAGCTGAGCCGACAAAGCTCTGACAGCCCTCTGCCAGACTTCCACCGAGCCTAGTGTAGGAGCTGCATAATGGAAGCCTGGTACAAGGTCCAGGCTCTGTGAAATCATGGATCGTAGTATCCCTATCTGGGATAAAGCTGCAGTTGGAATCCTAGTTGACAGCTGACGCTTTCTGGTGCTGGCCTGAGCTGTCTGCTAAACGCGGCTGTGCTCTCTTAAGCATAGATAGACTTGGAAGGCTTCTCGACTTAGCAGGACACGGGTGTAAATTGCTGGAATACTGCCCCAGGCAAATTCTTGCCCATATTGAGCACCTACAGCTGTATAAAAGGTGGGGATGTGAATTGTGATAGGAATAGAATTTAGATGGTTACAGGGAAAACACAATAACAGCTTGCATGATGTGACAACGGTGGCTTGTGGCTGAGAGTGTATGCAAGAGCAGATTTCAGGGATGCTCTGGGGCGGGAGGGGGTGTTGGACTGTGGTCTGTTGTTTTCCACTTGAAACGAAGGAATACAGGCACAAATGCATGGTAATGCAGAGGGTTTTCACTTGTGTATTCGCCCCTTCCCACAAAGCTATGTATAGGATACCTAGGCAAGGGTGTTTTACAAGCGAGTATTGTGAATGTTGTGGTGCTATTCAAGGAGCTGCTACCTGTGGCGTTTTGAATACGGGGGACGATGAGCCAGGTCGTTTGTTGTCCAGCTACCTGCGATATTTCCTTGTGCTGTGAGGAGCTGGATGCTGGAGCATCACAATCACCCTTCAGTGGGAGAAAAAGAAACAATTCCTAGCAAGTTGTGCACCTCTGTCCTTGTGCTTGGAAGAAGGGCTGAGATCGCAGCTGGAAAGCACACCCTGCAGAGGTGCTGTGATTGAGAACCAAGGTCTGCACTGTTATCTTTCTTGCTTTCAGGGGAGTCACAACTATGACCCAACGATTCCTTCTAATCTGCTGACCATTCAGATGCCAGCTGCAGAACGAACACTTCCCAAAGGCAAGGCGCTTCCAGATGCTTTTGCTTCGCTCCCCAACTCCCACTCCTACTGCTGGTTCAGGCACAAGATAAGAAATTGCTTATAGCAAGTGCATTGTTTCTCACTCTGATTGGGGTTATTTGGCCAATGCAGCTTTTGAACAAACCCTTTATGCACAGAGAGGTTACTTCAAAGCAGACAACAACTCTGCTCCATGAAGTGTTAACAGCTCCATCCCCATCCTGCTTTAGAAATTCAATACGTTTTGCATTTTACCAGCTTTCTCCCTGGTTTTACACATCATACCGCAGGTGCTGCTTAAATAAATGTTACCTTTCACCCCAGGGGCTGTGCGTTTCCATTTCCATGGTTGTGTTTTATTCTAATAACTAACGTAGTGGTGAAGGAGAAGATCTTGCCTCCACGACTGAGGTGATAGTGAAGGAACACTGCATCTTCTAACTTGAAACGGTTCATTTGTGGATAAAGAGGCTCTGTAATGACACGGGGTGAAGTTCTGCTTTTCACTAAGCTGGCTGGAAACTGCAGAGGCGTCGCAGGGGGTTTAGAGGACAACAAAGCCAGGAGCTTTAATAGGATGAACTAACAGAAAAGGCTCAGTGAGCAAAGCCTTTTCCCACCAGAGAGGCGAGAGTAGGGGAACACAGCCCTCAACCCTGCAGCCACACTGTGTGGTACAGAAAGAAAGCTTCCTAAAGCTCCACACAGAAAGCTGATGCTACCTATAGAAACCAGAGCACGTTGAGATTTCAGATGAGGATCTACCTGGATTTTGATGTCTTTCAGAGTATAATGAAGTTGGGGTTTTAATTGATTTTGGTTCGATTTCTTTCCAGAGGCACGGCTCCCATAGTGGCACCGAGGTCACACACCACCACTTGTACCTCCAAGTACTGTGTTGGTGGATGTGTGCTGTGAGGCTCTCGGCCATCAGACAGATGAGGAGCTGCACCATGTGGATTATACTGAGATCAAACCCACCCTCTCTTCCCCTCCAGGCTGCTTTTGAGGCCACTGAAAGCCCTGAGCTCAGTGGGCATAGGGAGAGCAACAATAACAAACCCCCAAACCTAAACCAAATACACCCCTGAAAATTACTTTTATCTTGGCAATAAGTAGATTAATAAAAGGTGTGTGCTCCAGGTTAATGGGTGTTGAGCCTAAACCTTAGAGGTAAGAATTATAGGTGTAAAATACATACTAATATTCTCATACTAATAATGGTGCAGGGCCTGGAGCCCAAGGGTGATGGGGAAGGGCTGAGGGACCTGGGGGGTTCAGTGTGGAGAAGAGAAGGCTCAGGGGGGACCTGATGGCTCCCTACAGATGCCTGAGAGGAGGATGGAGCCAGGAGAGGCTGGGCTCTGCTCCCAAGGAACAAGGGATGGGACAAGAGGACCCGGGCTCAAGCTGCCCCAGGGCAGGTTTAGATGGAGCTGAGGAACAATTCCTGCCCCACAGGGTGCTCAGGCATTGGAAGAGGCTGCCCAGGGCAGGGCTGCAGGCACCGGCCCTGCCTGGTGTCCAAGAGGAAGGAGGCCCTTGAACCTAGCTTGCTTTGTGCTCTCACAGCACGGGGGCTGTGGTGTTTGTGTGAGGATGGTGCAGGCCTACAGCAGCTCCCATGTGTTAGTGTGCTTGTGAAGGTCTGTGTGGTCATGAGGCTGAAGTGCAGGGAGAGCAGGCGATGCTGTGTAAACCTAAAGCTTGAGCTAACAGAGCCTTGCTAGCAGAGGTTTAACTGCAAAGTCTGCTGAGGCCAAGTGCTAAAGCTGTGGCAGAGAGCACAGGCAATGCGCTTGTCTCAGGCTTGCCTTTGCTATTGGGTGACAAACCTATAGGCTGTGGTCCCTCTGCGGGCAACCTTCTGGGAACAAGCTATTGAAGACAGGAGGCACAGAGCAGGCCAGTACCACCCTGCTGACACCCTGAGGATTAACACTATACATGAATGCTTGCTGAGGCAGAGTACCCGGCTTCCTCACGCCGGGTATCAAGCAGCCTCCCACCCACCTCTGCTGATCTTGTGTGCGCTTATGGAGGTACTTCATAGAGCTCAACCAACCACAGTTATTTCGCAGGAGCTTCTTTCTGAAGCCTCGCTGGGACTTGTTTGTTTCATCAAAGCGAGTCTGTTTGCAGGGCCAGAAGGAGCTGCAAGCAAATGAACCTGCTCAGGTCCACTGGAGGAAGCAGAGGTATTCCTGGAGGACATGCACGTGTCCCTGCACGAATGAGGTATGGTTCTGAAGATGCTTGTCTTCAGATAGCAAACAGCGAAGTGTTTGAAGGTGCGTTGAAAGGCATTTTGGTATGTGCCACTTGCAGAACTTAGCCTTGAGTGCGGCCTCTCCTCTCTTTCTGTTATGAGAAATCAACCTCACAAAATTCCTCTTTCCCTTCTACACGAATGCCATTGTTGTAATACAATGAGTCAGAAGAAAAACCAACATCAGCTACAGGATAATGGCAGTCTAACCACCAGCATGAGTCCCCCACCCCCATCCATCGATCAGCTGCAATGATTTTACTGTGTTTCCTCATTATTTGGCAGTAATTTAATGAAGCTCAAAGCGGAGGGATCCCCACAGATCAGAAGTAGGATATCCACTAATAGAATTGCATGCCTGAGACCTCCTGTTCAGAGCCAGGGGACTGAGAAAAGCTTGTCATCCCTGAGCATTGCCTGGACGCACCAAGCAGGCCCATGCCTGCCTAGGTTTTGAGGTAGTGGAGTGACGGCTCTAACCTCTTTCAGGGTTTTGATGACACAGTGAATGGGGCCTCGTGACAGTCGATGTCTGAGACATACTTTGCATTGCACTCACAAAGCTCGCAGAACCTGCAGATTCAGGGAACACTGTAATCCCTAAACTCCGTTGTGCTATAGGAGTGGGAAGCATGTGAAAATATGGACTCATTAGATGAGGGCAGAAGCAAGCTTGCCTTAAGTTTCTGCTTGGTTCGACCCCAGCATAGCTGCTGCTAAACTGGCTTTGATCTCTGTGATCCTCTGGCACATGGACTGGATATACCCTATTTAAACGGACAGCACTTAGAGGCTGGTGTTAGCCCTGCTGTTAGACTTGGAATTTTACGCAAGGCCTGTGACTTAGATGGAGTTTTTGGTCTAACAGAGATGTGCACAAGCATGATTTACAAGGGATTCGTGAACAGACTTCCCATGCTGCCAGGATAACAGGGGCTCAGTCAGACGCAGGTTGTATGTTGCTGCTGTGTCCATTACGAAGAAAGGTCTGGCCTGTTTAGCTGGTTGCGGTTGAGCTGCAGAAGCTGCTGTTGCTGATGATACATGAGAGGAGAATGTAAACACCGTCAGTCGTCTGCCTTTGACTCCTTGTTCTAAAGGACTGTGCGTGCATTTGGATTCGAGTTAAATGAGTGTGACTGAGGGAAAAGGCTTGAACTTGCATCTGCCTTGATCCTGGCAATCTTTAAAACGTGGCCACGCTATCCTGTGAATTTGTATTAGAGCTCACAAAAGTAAAGTTAGTAAGAGTGAGATGAAAAGCAAAAGGAGGACTGGAAGAACAGGCTGCCCTTCTTGTTTCCATGTGTAGCTACATGTTTCTGGAGGGTTGCTTTTGGTTTAATTTACCTTTCACATGGAAGTTATGTCAAGTGCAGACACATCTCCTCTGTGCTTTGACCTGGTTATCTGAGCCTGAAAGCTGCCTAGCTGGGTAACCACAAGGCAGTCTAAGCTAACGTACTGTGTTTTGTATGCCTGACTAGCTTCAGTGGTGCTAACATGGCTAGCTGGTGCCTGGACTTGATCTGTCTTGCATCCTGCCAGCCCTAGATACTCTGATTTATCTGCCCCCAGGCATGCAGATGTGCCCAGAACTGTTTAGATTGCAGAGATATATTACTACAGTTCCATTTGTGGTTGCTGTATTTCAGAAGAGAGGTTTTATATGTAAAGGGCTGGGGGAGCTGAAATTGCAGTCTCCTTGGCTTCTCTGGAGAAGGATGAGAAATTACGCTTTTTGTCTTGCTAATGTTCCGTTGTGGCTCCTTTTTTTTTGAGTTTGATTTGTTTTGTTTTGGTTGGTTTTCTCATCATTCCCTTTACGCCTTGCTCACTGGTCTGCAGGACCCTGCTGGTTGGTTTCTCAAAGGCACGTTTTTGGTATTATACAGCAGCAAGGGGGACTAAGAATGGAAAGCATCATAAAGCAGAAAGGACCCTACAAGAGCTGTATAGGGACAATACCCAATGCAGATCCTATGCTCAGGTCAAATTTGTTCCTGGTGGAAATTTCGTGGTAGAAATTCCATCAAGGCTGTTGAAGTTCAGCCCACTTACACCAGACCTGCACATCTTGTGTCCCAGCGGTCACAGCCGCACACACTGATGCTGGCTCTGGGTCAGACCTTGAACTCTTGCTCACAACGAAAGGTTTACCAGCAGAATGGTGTTGGGGCTATGGTGAAAAATGAACGATTGTCACACTTGTTAATTCTTCCTGTGCTGCTCCTCCCATGCTGGCCCTGTCCTTGCTCCGGGCATGAAAGGGAAATCCTGCAAAGCTGATCACACCTGTGAGTTTCAGAATGAGGATATGAGACAGAGAGAGAACCCAGGCCTCAACCCCACCCTGCCAGGCACGGGTGGATGTTTATTTGAGCAGATCCGGATGGGCTGCATCAGCAGAAAAGAAACTGTTTTGCTCGCTTGTTCTTGAGAACCCAGAGTAGCGCAAAAGGAGTGAATGGCAGTTGTGCACATGTTGATTTCTCTCCATTTGCTCCCTAGAGCTACTTGACAGGAGGATGGAGCCAGGAGGGGCTGGGCTCTGCTCCCAAGGAACAAGGGATGGGACAAGAGGAGCCGGGCTCAAGCTGCCCCAGGGCAGGTTTAGATGGAGCTGAGGAACAATCCCTGCCCCACAGGGTGCTCAGGCATTGGAAGAGGCTGCCCAGGGCTGCAGGCACCNAGCCGGGCTCAAGCTGCCCCAGGGCAGGTTTAGATGGAGCTGAGGAACAATCCCTGCCCCACAGGGTGCTCAGGCATTGGAAGAGGCTGCCCAGGGCAGGGCTGCAGGCACCGGCCCTGCAAGGGTTCACCCAGCGTGGAGACGAGGCCTCAGTGCCATGGGGCAGGGGTGCCCTTGGCAGGGCTGGGGTAAGGGTTGGACCCCATGATCTTAACAGTGTTTTCCAGCCCCATTGATTCTGTGATTCTTTGATTCATTCCAGCCGTGCATCGGGGCCACTGGCCCTGCTGTGCTGCTGGACCGATCGGATTACGGAGTCAAGGGAATGGTGCAGAAGCAGAAGTACTTCAGGACACTTCCCGGTACACCAGCGGCGGCGGAGAGAGATGTTGGTGATCCCTTTGTCTTGAAACAAACTTCCAGAGCTGGTACGGAGCGGTGGGAGCTCGGGCTGAGGATGCTGCCGCGGCCTGCGCTGCGCTGCGCTGCGCTGCGGTGGGATGTGACAGCCACCTAGTGGGAGTGCTCGGGAAGCCCGCGGTGCAGGGCTGGCCCAGGGGCGGGCACTGGCTGCACACGCAGTCGGGCACGGGAGATGGAACCTTCCCTCCTCCTGACCCTGGTAATCGAGCCCGGTGCAGCGCGATGTCTTGGCCACTGTGATGTTATCGGGAAGAAATACAGAATCAAATGAGTACAGTGAAAGGGTCTAGAACAGTTGGTAGAATCACATTTTATCTCACTCTTCACAGGGCAAGCTTTCGGTCTTCCCTTCCTGGACTTCCCACAGCATACAGCAATACAAAATCCTGTCCACAGGATCCTTCTCCCAGCCCTCCAAATTCAAGGAACATTTCATAATACACAAGGACTGTTCAGCCTGGGGAAGAGAAGTCTGCGTGGAGACCTCATAGCAGCCTTCCAGTATCTGAAGGGGGCCTATAGGGATGCTGGGGAGGGACTCTTCATTAGGGACTGCAGTGACAGGACAAGGGGTAACGGGTTCAAACTGAAACAGGGGAGGTTTAGATTGGATCTAAGGAAGAAATTCTTTGCTGTGAGGGTGGTGAGGCACTGGAATGGGTTGGCCAGGGAGGTTGTGAGTGCTCCATCCCTGGCAGTGTTCAAGGCCAGGTTGGATGAAGCCTTGGGTGCCATGGTTTAGTGTGAGGTGTCCCTGCTTATGGCAGGGGGTTGGAAGTGGATGATCTTAAGGCCCCTTCCAACCTGAACTCTTCCATGATTCTATGACTTCACTGTTCTGCCGTTCTCCAGGAAGAGGGTAGGTGCTATTTTGTCAGAGATCGTCCATGTATGCACTCTTTACTCTTTACTCTTTGGAGAGCTCCTTCATGTCTACAGCTTCTCTCCCTTGTGGAAGAGGAAACACGGAAACTTGCACATGCACAAACAGAGGCTTGATGAAGGTCATTAGATGAAATTCAAAAGGGGAAGTTTAAGACGAATACCAGGAAAAATATCTCACCAGTGAGAAATGTTTTTTAGTGAGTTTAACCTCCCTATGGAACAGCAGAAGCTCTATCTGCTGGGGTATTTAAAACCACTGTGGAAGTCAAATAAATGTGCAGTAGAAACAGTTTTGCCTTGGCAATGAGGTCGAACAGATGGCTCAGCAAATGTCACCCATCTCTAACATCTATGGTTTTGTCTGTAGGATATGAAGTCTCTAGCAATACCCTTGCACAGGGTTTGTGTCAGCTGAAGCTGTGTAAGCTATCACAAAAAATCTGTGTTCCTCTGCGTTTTATTTAGTTTTCCTTTTAGAACAGCTGCAATGGTTAAAGTGCAAGGAGGGCATATGCTGGAGATAAGTAACTGGCTGGGATTGATGATGCTTGGTCGTATGCTGCGCCATCAGTTGTTCTGTGAATTGAAAGGGTAAGACTTCTGCCTCGCCACTATTACCTATAAGAATATGTTCCCACCTAGACACAATCAGCCTGTAAACCTCATATGCTCACTTTGGTCCCAAATTGTTAAGTCATAGGTTGGATGCCTGCTGCTGTTTATTTATGTAATTTGATTGGCTCAGACACCCTTGGAAATAGAATCATCGAATCAACTAGGTTGTATAAGACCTTTAAGATCATCTAATCCAATCGTTGCCCAGCATGAACCCATGTCACTAAAGCCTTGTCTACAGGGTTTGTGAACATTTCCAGGGATGGTGACTCCAGTTCCCTTTGCTAGTGTTCATTTTTATGGCAAAGCTTCAAAGGTTTACACTGGAAGTTGACCTGGTGGTGAAAGTAATGATGACATGGAATGGTTTTGCAAAATGTTTTCATGTGTCCTATACTGATACCATATATTGTGCCATTATATATACTGCTACCTGAATGTGATGTTAAAGTTGTAAAGTCAAACACTCAAGGGGTCAGAAAGCCCTGAGAACCCCTTGCACCACAGGCGACCCTGGACTTTGGCAAGTGACTCCTGGGAAGTCCTACCCTGGGTCCTGCAGCCTTATCTGTAAGCTGGTGTTCTTATGGCTTCATTGCCTGGTACAAAGTGCTTGAATGTGCTCGGTGGGAGAGACTCCTCAGATCATTCTGGTCCCCAATTCTGTTCAAATTTTTATGGATTTGGTTAAGATTCTGGTATGATTTAGTTGTTTTTTGGTGGTGATAAAGCATAACAGAATTGTATTGCTCAGCTGGACCCACTTCAAAGGTGTAACGATCATCATACATGTCAGAACTTCCCAGTAGGAGTGAAACATTTGCAGTGATGAGAAATGAGTGATTCTGAGGTTTTCCCTTTGGGCTTTTTCTTCACACACACCCCCCTTTCCCCAACTCCCCTTTTTCTGTTGCAGACAGCCCTGTGGTAACAAGCTTCAAGCAGAAAGCTTCAGGTTTGCACGTGAGAAACAACAGGAGAGTTTACAACCGAGCCATGTGCTGCCTGTGTATTTTATCGCTATTCATTTATGTATTTTGAGTCACGGACCTCATTCTCTCCTCTTTCTGTAACAGAATGCTTCAGTCACACAGAACCAAACCAAACTTTAGAGGAGCATAGCTAGCTTTTGTTATTATTACCCTTGTGCATTGAAAACCAAACAGAATTCTTGGAGGGACTTTCTCAGCTATGTGTGCTAGATGGCTTCCTAACTGCTCTTTGCAGCTTTGAAAGCCTCCTCTTTAATACAGAATCCTTTGCAGCAAGCCCAGGAGGCAGAAATGGATCGTAATCCAAAGCACAGCTCTAATACACATCTAGAGACTTGTAAAAACGAAGGGTGGTGAGATTGGAGCCGATACCAGGGATAAATGTGAATTAGAGGGCTTCTAAGAGGCAGGTTTGGCACTGGTTTGAATTGCCCTTTTAGAAATGCTTTTAACAGTACATGATAAGTGTATGTTTAAAGGAGGAATGTAGCTGGGAAAGGAACTGATTAAAAATTAATTGGCAATAACAGCATGAAAGGAAGAAGAGGACAGGCTAATGTTTTATTTAAATGGCTTCACCATCCTATATTTCTCTGGTGTAAGTTTTGTTATGAAAGAGAAACCCATAGGATGCAATTCAGTCAGACCCTCCACAGGGGGAGAAATATTTCTTTGAGGAAAGCACTTTAATCCCCCCCCCCAACCTTTTCTAGATACAAGACTAGCAGTGTCAAAGCACAAAACTAGGAGACACTGGATTGGGTTTGCATATGATGTCGTTTTTCATCCGTAAGCAAAAAGCAAAGAAGCCTTTC
>NDXB01020906.1:0-18584 GCA_002631895.1 Agapornis roseicollis | reverse complement strand
CCCAAACAAAAAAAAAAAAAGGTTTCCCTGGGGTATTTAAAAGTTAGAAAAAAAAAAAAAAAAAAAAACAAACCAATAAATGTGCTATTTCTGTAGCCTAGCACTTAGTGAGCAAAGATCCATTTGTTAAGAAGTGCTACTAGCTGTAGTTGTGTGTGTGGATGGCTATACATCAAGAAAAAAAAGGAATTGAGAGGGGTACTGTAGGAAGGGCCAGAATGCTTGGAGCATGTTGAATGTTTTCCAATCCCATTGATTTCAGTGGGAACAGAACATTTTTATTTTTTTTTATCCTATAGAGATGAATCCTCTCATTAGTAAAACAAGGGCTCTTGGATGGTCATTGATGTCTGCAGGAGTTTTGCCATTAATTGCAAGAAGTGCAGAATTTGTCCTAGTCTGCTTGGATCATCTATACATGTCACTAAGGAGGTCATTCTGCAGATTTGCCTATATGAAGAAGTCATTGTGGTAGTTTCAGGTGTGAAGGCAGGATGTGTCACACTAATGTCCCGTGTGGGCATGTGTGCTGCCCTTTAAAGCAAGAGTTAAGCTACAGCTTACTTTCATGAAAAAATAATACACATGAAAATGCAAGTGTGAACTTGCTGTTCCCATTCCATCTGTATTAGTTCCAACAGTGAATGGCAACTGCAAGACTTGAGAAGACTTCCTCCTCTTCTATACCAGCATGAAATTTTGTACAAAACTCTCCTTTCCATGTATTTTTTGAGTAACCAGTGTGTAGGAAGCTGAAAAGCATATTAATGTCTTTGCAGAAACAAGTTTTGTGGACCTTGTTGTACTCAAATACTGAACGTCCCAGAACTGAAAAAAAAAATTGGTAACTACCTTGTTTTGCATTTTGGTTTACATTTTCTGTTGATTTTCGTACTACCAAATACTAGATTTTTCCTAGTTGCATGTATATCTGGATAAATTCATTTATTTATTTATTATGTTGTTCCTGATTTCTCCTTTTTGTAAATGCCTTTTGGCTTCGTACTAGTGAGATTTACTCATTAGATGTGGTGAGATTTTCTCAGCAACTTTGAATGGAGAAAGTAAGTTTGCTTACCTCTGCTCTACCTTGTGGTTTGTCATTAAGACTTGGTTAAGATCAGCTTATAATACCCAAGCAAATAGAAGCTTTCCATGCATGATCTGTAAGGGTGTACACTTGGCATCTGCTACCTCAGTGCTGTCATGGTAAGCCTTGTCAGGAAAAAAAGTGCACCCTCCAGTGCAGTTTTCGGTGACCATTTCTGGGATGTTTAGCTAATGTTCTAGTCATCCCTCACTGTCTCCTTCTTGAGCTCTAAATTTATTTGCTTAGGCATTTATGTCCTGTTTTAGGGCAGGAGCTTATTTTTCCTCAATAACCCCTATTTGCCTTAACTAGTAGATCCAATATCGCCTCTGCTGATGAAAAAGATAGGAGGGTGCTAGCACTGGTACTATTTATATTGTGCTAATGGGTTTTAACCCTCTTACTGAGCAGTGCTGATGGTTTAAAGTAATGACTAGGCAATAAATTTTTACTGGGACAGGTGTACAAATAGTACCAAAAAGAGAAACACTGCTCAGGGTCAGTCTATGGAAAGAATGGTGTCCCAGCTTTCAGTGCAAGATGAAACTGGTTCATATGCTAGTAAGACCTGATGACACATGGTTTTAGCCATCAAGACTTATTTGCTATCATTAACAAGTTCCACATGTATCTAATACTCAGAACTGTCTGAGTCATAGTCATCTCAACTTCTATTTGCAAAACTATTCATCTGATGAGAGAAGGAGTGTCCCTATCAGCCATTGACTTTGATGGGAACCAAAGTTGTGCCCAGACAAATCCTGATCTTGTACTGATTGTTGAAATCCTTTGCCATTTCCAAAATCTTCATGAGAGTTTCTGGATTTCCCATTGTGACACTACTAGGTGTGGGTAACAGGACAGTGAATTAATCCTGATTTTAGTATAAGATAGCACAGCTAACTTGTGCTAATTAACCATGGTGTCCTAATGTTTTGTTGAGTATTGATTTGATAGCAATGTTTTTTGCCATCAGTAGAGATGTTTTTCTAAATTTTTTTTTTCAGTAAAAAACTGTGAAACAAGCCTAGATGTTTTATTTTCCATTGTTTCTGTTTTCAGCTCCACAATTTACATTCTAACAAATCATGCACAGATATTTTTCAATAAATAAATAAAGCATATAAAGAGGAAGGTGAAGAGTGGGTTAAGTTTAAATCAAACATAAAAAGTCATGTTAAAATCATGATTTTAAAGTATGAGCAAACTGAAGTAGTTCATAACCTGTTCAAATCAGCAAACTTCAGTGAATCCTGTGCTAGGATTTACTAAGTTCACACTGCATGAATGTGGAAGCATCCAGCAGCATTTGTTTGTTCAGCAGATAGACATTTTGAGTTCTGTAGTCAAATGGGAGCTATTACAACCTTGCTAACAATAGCTTTCAATATGATACAATCAAAACATTGTATGCTTTTGCTGAGGATAGTGGTTTTACCGTAAAGGTTGTATGTTTGAATGGTAGTCTTAAATACTGGTTCTGCACGTACTTTTTCCTAAGGATGCTATGCTTACAAGATAATATATACAGTTCTTCAGAATGTATGAAAATGCTCATCAACTGTCAAATGCAGAATTCACCTACCCGTATTCTAGTGTGGATTTATGCCATCTAATTGGGAGAAGTAATTAAAAATTCCCAAGCTGGCAGTCAAGTAATTTTATTCTGTGCTTAGTTGTCACAGTTTCAGAGACAGTCCACCAACGGAAAAGATATCAGTTTGGCAAAATGTGGAGTTTACCTCCTGGAAGCTGAAGTGCTTGTATGTTCTTCCAGATACCTTTTTTGTTTGCTCTGTTATCATTGTACAATAGTGAGGATCACATGACTGGTGTTTGATTTGGTTATAGTGTTTTCTTTCTTCTGGTTAAACTGTAGAGATAAGTGACTTCAGTCCAAGGTCTTGGATTTTAGATGAACAGCTAGCTGTTTCTTCATTTGTCACTTTACACACATAAATGACAAGCCACAAGCATGACAAAAGACGGTAATTCAAGGGTCTTTGTCAGCAAATAGGGACATACTTCAAATTGTAGCTTTGCTACGAGTACTTGGCTGTTATTGAATACTTTCTAGTCAATAATTCAAAACTCTCTACAAATGCTTCTATTTTAAGCTTCTTAGCATTCTTGAACAAAACAGTTTCTTCCTTAGCACAGAAGAACTGTTACTTTTCCATCTTGCAAGTGGGTATACAGAAGAACAGAACATTAAAATAGCTGAATAGCTTTATCAATTCTAGAAGGTCTCCCTGTAGCAGGCAGCTGGTACATAGTGCCAGGATGTCTGCATTTGCATGAGAAACCTGTCGAAAGACCCTGAGTTCTCAGCTGCATTTTGTTGTTTACTTCTAAGCAAGAATGAGAGTGGAAGCCTTGGTGACGAGCAAAACTTCTAAGTGACTTGAGGTGGAAAGACACAGCCAAGGATTCAAGACATGCTTGAAATTAGCTTACTGTCCTTAATTCTCCTTATATTTCAGGAGAAAATTATCTTTAGGGAAAGTCAGAAGGAAGATAAAGAACAGGAATGTTACATCTGTTTTTCTTCATAGAAAACTCTCTTGGGATGGGTATAGGGGTGAAAACAAGAAGAAAAAGCCCCTGTGGTGGTCAGTGGATGTTTTCCACATGTGTACGTGAGGGCAGCAAGGATCCTAGAGCTTGTTTTTCTTCTGTGTGCAACACAGCATGTTGGCCTAGATTTTATTGCTGTGACCTGAACTCATCTTTGTACCATAGGGGAAATACTTGCAGTGCTTTACAGATCTTGGAGACAGTCTCATTTTCTCAGCACAGAGCTAATATATCAAGCTAATTTACTGCCGTGGTGTGTTGCAAAGCCTATATAATATTGAGTAAACATCGTTGGCTTATACATTAACTGTAACTAAAACCCTGTGCAAACTTTATTCTGGCTTCAGGATTTTCCTTGAAGGAGTGACTAAGAAAAGAAGGGTAGAGATTTCCCCCACCTCCTTTTTGCAGTGAGGAAACTTTACTCTTAAACTTGGCAGTTCTGTTAATTCTAGGTCAAGTGGCAGGCATGGTTGGGAGCTTTCTGTGTGGCTCACTCAATTGACTCCTTTCCTTTGTCAGGATCCCTTAGTGGTGTTCAATGAGGTTTCTTTTTTGCTATGTGGTGTGCAAATATAACTGGAGTAAATATGAACCCAGATGTCTGCTTTGGAAGCCTAGTGGAGCTGCTATGCCTTTGTGTGACTGAGGATTGTAAAGTTTTGAATGATCTCCTAAAAAATGAAAACATATTTAGTTCTTAGAATTTAATTAGAAAACAAGTGTCCTTGAGGGAACCTGTTCTAGAAAAGGTGTGGGCAAAAGCATTTTTCTGGGTTTAGTTCCAATACTTCTTTCCGTGGTGTGTACAGTTCTGTCCTTTACAGTAACATATATTCTAGTTTTACCAGGACTTTCCCAGCTCCTCACATGATACTGTCCCAGTGTCCTGGGAGCATGAAATAACATTAATCAAAAAATATAAGGTCTTTATTTGTATTCTGGTATATTGCTCTGCTGAGTGAAATTCATTCTGGCTTAACTGTGAATAAACTTTCCAGTGGATGAGTGTTAATCGAATTGGTAGGGATGAAAAGCAAAACAGCATGAGAGCTGTTGTTTCGCTCAAAGTGAATATTCATGTTACCTGTTCTGTGGTTTACAATAATCTTGGTCCATTACTGGAAGAAATTCTCCCCTGTGAGAAAGAGCCAAATGTCACTGCTATGATAGACCCTGGCAATAGGGATAGCAGTATTTATTCTTGAAAAATAATCCCAAGTGCCTTCTGCAGGAGTCTGGCAAGCCCAAAATGAGTCACTAAAAACATTCCATCCTTTGGTTTCTAAAATTGAATCACTTCTAATTACTTCAGATTTCTACTACATGGGGACAAAATTTCAGTGTGAGGAATACCTACAAGCTTTCCTTCTCAACTCAACATTCTTTTATGTCTTCTTCATAGGAGTTTACTACTGCTGAGACCTGATTTGAAGGTGTCACAGTCTGTACAATATGGGCTGTGATGCTTTTTGATTTTGCTATAAACAAAAGGTCATTTCTGACTGCTTTTCTTGAACTGGTGGGGAGGGAGGGAAGCAGCCTCTGGATTGTTTTCTGTTTGTTCTTCAAAGAAAGCCAATGGTGGTTTCTTTTTTTATCAGGTACAGTCAAGGGAAGATTCCTTCATAGAGGATGAGTAAACAGGTTATACAGAATCCCATTTTTACTTCTGTTTGAGATAGGAATTAGACTTAGACTTTAATTTTGATATTTTTTATATACTGCTTAATTTTCTGATTGAATTTGGAGGTCAGAATTATGCAATGGATCAAGAATATTTTCTGTTCCTTCTTAAACCAGTTAAAAGTGGACACTGTAGGCCTCATCTAAGCCCCACTGAGGACAATGGAAAGGCTGCCATTTACCTTGGTGCTTGAATCAGCCTTGTATTACGGACTGTTTTCATGTATGTAAGGAGAATCCTAGAAGAAAAATATCTATTAGTTTCAGATTTTGTTCCAACCTTCAAATTTGCACCATTCTTTTAAGACCTTGTTTTTGGAAACTCTTATTATAGTGTAAGAGGAGTGTAGATAATGTCTGGGTCATACCAATAACATTTAAAAAGAGTACAGTACTCACCAGCAAGGGAAGGCAGACAAAGCAGCTCATCCCATGTGGCTATGAGTCTGCTACATTGTGTTCACTGAGATTGCTGAATTTCAGAGATACGCTTTCCCAGGCTTGGGAATCTAAAATCTCCTATGGTTTTCTAACATTTTTAGTAAGTTCATAATTGACTCAATTATTATCATTTTCTTGCAGTAGAGAATACTCATGCTCAAGGGTTCACCCAAATATCTCATGTTCTGTGCCCCTATACATGATTTTACTCATTCAGCTACCAGTCTTCGCACCATCTTATGATCAGCTAGCAACCTTTTTCAATGCCAATTGGATTTTTCAGGTAAAGCCACTAATTTCGATTGTACAATAGAAACCAGCTTTCAATGATATTTCAATTAACCTTGCTATTAAATAAATTGCTTTTTGCCAATACTCAGTGGTTGGTTGACATTCATAGAACACCTGATTGCTTTAATACAATCTGTATTGAAAGAGCAAACTGTATTTGTTGTCTTTGAACTAACTTGTAGGTTGGGTAGTTGTCAATATAGCTGACATGCTGCAGACTAAAGTAAAAGCACAAAGTGTTTTGAATTAAAAGCTTTCAAACATTATCTGCTATATTATCATAGAATGATTTGGGTTGGAAAGGACCTTAAGGTCATCTAGTTCCAACCTCTCTGCCATGGACAGGGAAGCCCCACCCTAGACCATATCTCCCAAGGCTCTGTCCAGCCTGGTCTTGAACAGTGCCAGTGATGGAGCATTCACTACTTCTTTGGGCAACCCATTCCAGTGCCTCACCACCCTCACAGGGAAGAACTTCCTTATATCTAATCTAAACTTCCGCTAAGTTTAAGCACACTATCCCTTGTCCTATCACTAGAGTCCCTAATGAAAAGCCCCATTCTATATTCCATTTGGGCACATATCATGTGTATTGTATGTCCTTTCTTTTGTAGATTATGTAAGTTATTTGCTTAACCCATTGCTGAAATAAAACATGTGTCTAAAGATGCAGACAGGCATGTAGTAAGACTTCTTTGGCTCTAATCCTTTATTGCTAGTGCAGGTCTCCATAGGCAGACTTGGTAAGCTTCCTGTTCCACTGTGTCATTCCAATGTAGTGTGCAGTCCCAGGCTTGGTACCTATTTGTGTGCTCTCAGTGCTTTGCAGAAGGAGGCAATAAACTCTGTTGGAATCTTGCCAAAGGTTTTACAGTTCAGGTGGTGTTGCTCCCCAATAGCCACTTTGTTAAGATTCACTGAATTACCTTCATAGGGAATCACGATGTTGTAGTTGTCTGGCAGGAGAGAATTTGGAGTTCATGTTGTTCATGACTGCCTGAAGCCCAGGCAGCTGTGCAGCAAGCTGGTGTCACACAGGCCTTTTAGGAAGCACTGACTGTCTGAGATTGGGATGTTTGTACAATAGGGCTCCTGCTGCAATGCATTGGTTAGTGCTAATGAGCTTGAGAGGAATGAGGAAAGTGTAAGAAATCCCACATATTCTCCTTGATGTAATTACACCGTGATAGGAAGTCAATGCCACCAGTGCAAATCCAGGAACATGATTAGATGGATGAACAGATGAACAAAGCATTCTGGGACAGATCCTGAGATATTTTCCTGGTAGAAAAAAGAATTTGAAGGATACGGATGCTGGGTTTTCTGCCAGAGAACGGCTTTTGTAAGCACAACGTAAATTCTCATGATGCCTCACAATGAAAGATACTCAGAACATACTGACTATGGGATTGCAGACTTGAGGTCATGACTTCACTGTGCCTATCCTCCATAGCATGAATTAGTTGGAATTTTTTAGTAGGTATTTGTATAACAAAATTGAATAATTAGGGCTAAACTGCCAAGGATGCCCATATTCTGCTCTTTCAATGTCTTTTCCTATAGTCATTTTAAGTACCCATATTTACTTTTAAAGAAAAGTAATGACACAGAGGATGATGTTAGACTTACCACATGTGTGCCTGTATTTGTAAGCAACTTGAAACAAGGTTCAGTCTATGGATGACCCTACAAAGAT
The DNA here is from genome assembly GCA_002631895.1 of Agapornis roseicollis. NCBI lineage: Eukaryota > Metazoa > Chordata > Aves > Psittaciformes > Psittacidae > Agapornis > Agapornis roseicollis. The sequence goes on along the minus strand of NDXB01020906.1, from coordinate 10,803 downwards.
TGCATATATGGGAATGGAAAAATACATTGTGGAAATCATGCACATTTTGCCTATGAACTTGCTCATTCAAGAATATGATACTTTGGCCCCAGACATTGTTCAAGGGATTTCTAGTTGACGTCTGGCTAAGAGGAGTTTGTCAGTTGTGCTCAAAGCAGTCCAACCTGCTTTTAAAATGTCATTGGTTGTTTTCAGAAAGAAAGTGAAACCCTCTGCTTCCAGTTTGCTTTTTCATTCCTGAAGACCCCAAATGTTAAAAACATCCCAGTCAGGAAAATTGGGCTTTTCTGCTTTTTACATCTTTAATTGAAATGTGAGCCAAACAGCTTTACAAGGGCTTGAGAACTTGAATTAACTGAGAAATAAAGACCAATCTGAAATTACAGCAGATGATAGGACAGAACACTAAATAAGAAAATAATAAAATAATAAAAAAGTGAGACAGCCAAGTTGTCAGCAGCATAACAGTATTGTAGATAATCCCCTCTGTGCCATTTTCTTAACAGCAACCAGTTGTGTTTATCTGAAGATTAGTGCAGAGACTTTTGATTTTACAGTGCATGTTCCCCATTTACTTTTCAAAAAAATATTTATATGCTTTTATATATATCGTGTAGTATTCCATGTGAGGCAAATAATACATTGCTTTAGGGTTTATTGGCAATGCATTTAATGTTTGGGATAGGATCTGTAGTAAGAGAAAGCAAAATGATTTGGTCTTGTAGCCTCTTTAAATGAGGATTAGAGCCAAATGTTTGGGTCCCAGGAAATTGGCCAAGCCTGGATAGTCACAATGTCAACTTGCACGTACAGTACATAGTTTAATATTTTTATCACTAGTAATCTTCTGGTTTTTTATGAAGCTGTTTGCCATTTCAGCTGTGCTCACAAGACAAGAAATCAGCTGAATCAGTTAAAAATAAGAATCTTCCTTTGGCTTAATGTGACAGTAGAGTTTTGCCCAAATAGGAGTACATATCTACTGTGCTAGAATGAGGCAGATGGGGAACTGTAAGAATACTGCTTTCATGATGCTGCTCGGTCCTGTTCCAAAAAGGAGGAGAGGATTTGCCAGCAACTGCAAACAGAGGCTTCGGTTTCTGCTTGCTTTTAAGAGTTTCCCTCATTTTAACAAATGTTTGAATAAAAATGTTAGAAATGAGCTGTCAAACAGGATTATTATTTTTGCATCTGATTTAACCTTGTTTAAACAGGAAAGTTGCATTAAACCAGTGGAAATCCTGAAACAAGAGCGGCTTTATCTGCACTCCTTTACTAGATCAAACCCTTGATCAATTGGAAACTGGTGTAAGTCAAAATGAAGCAGGAGTGTTCACACTGAGATTGGCCCTGGTTTAATTAAATTGATCTTCAGATCAATATAAATTGAGCTGATGCAATTTGCCCTGTTATTTAAATGAGGCCTGCAGGAGTAGTCTTGGAAAGAGGGCTGTACACAGTATGAGTAAGAGTATCTGAATCAGGACCATTATTATTATTTACGGGAATCTACTTTTCAATGAATTTTTTTTTTTTTTTTCAAATTAGGGGGTAGCAGCCATAATAGGCCACTGGTGTTGGCTCCATTGATAATTATACCATTTTTCTCCTTTTCATAATTGTCCTAGTATGAACTGTGCTATTTTAGCAGAAAGTGTTAATTATTTTATCAACAATTGGCAGACCCTGCTTCAATTTACTGGTTTCCCTTTAACCAAAACAAAGATTACAGGCCCTATTCCACAGCTCAGCTGCTGAATCTTTACTAGGAAACTTGGGAACCCCTTTCTCATGAAACACTGTGTAAAGCTTTAAGCACTCTTTGAAGCTGAGTTGTATTAAATGATAGACAAAAAAAGCCCTCTGAAGAATTGGTGCTTAATTACAACTTAATTAGCATAATTATGCATGCTAATAGCATCTCAAATGAATAGCAGTTGTCAGGAGGTTGGGACCATCTGTAAGAGTGTCGGATTAATACATCATTTTTTATTTCTAACAACGCTGTAACTCTTTCCCTGAAAGTGATTTTCATTAATCAAGTTCATTTTTATTATATAGAAAATTTGGCATTTTTCATTATGGGCCATTATCTGTTTCCCCATGCAGTCCTAATACAATACTAATGAGACCCCATGTGGCTACTCCACACTGACAATGGTAGTACAGGTGTATTATTATAATTGTTACAAACAGCACATTGTACCTCAGGACTAGTAGAGTTCTAATCTCAAGATATCAGGGTTTCCACTTGGCACTTCCCCTTGGGTCCAGTACAATTTCCAGAGCTTTATGAAAAACATACATGTTTGTGGTTATGAGGAAACAGATTTAAAGAGATAGAAGTGCGTTTGTTTTAAAACTGGAAAACTCAGAAATTCAGTAAGCTGCTTTGGAGAATTTTTTTCTTTTCCTGGCTCTGCTAAGGTTTGAGCTTCAAAGAAATTGCTTGCTCCAAAGAGCTCCTGAGGACAACAGGGATGATGCAGTGGATACTCTAAAAGCATCAGTAGTTACTTAAGAATTTGTGTATGTGAAATCAAATTCCAAAAGTATTATTCACTATAAGATTTAGGGGTAAAAAGAAAAGGCAGTGGAAAACTGGCCCTGGATATCTGAATGTCTGTGGAAGAAATGTATATAGCCAAGCAATCAGGTTCTAGTGTTACACAGCATGTTACATGCATGTAGAAAGTGTCTTGTGAAAGTTTAGAACATCTTTTGCATTTAATCAGTTGGCCAGCCTTTGCTGCCAGGCATGCTGCTGGAAATCCAGAGCATGATGATTTAAATCTATGGACTTAGTTCAGATTTATAGTGCAGCAGCTTAGTGCATAGCTGACCTTAACGCTCTTGTTTTAGCTTTAACTAATAGGTTAATGTTTGCTTTGCAGCATCAAAAAGCTCTGTGTAAGCTCTAAGGATTATTTTTATTTAGTGGCATGTTGGTATATTCATGCCTAATGTTTGTATTTCATCTTTTTTCTCTGTGCACTGTGGGGTTTGGGTTTTGTTTCAGGTTTTTTTTGGATCAGATTTTCCCAAGGGATTTTTTTTTTTTTTTCCTGCTACATTCCCTAAATAACCTTCTAAAAACTAAAGGCCTCCAGTAAATTCTGATTTCCTTTGGTGGCCTGACTACAGAATGAATGGAGCAGTTTTGAAAATGCATTTTTAAGGAGAGGGAGTGAAAGGGGTAGGAGAGGAGGACAATCAACAAAGCTGCTGTGCCTGTATTTATCAGGCTGCCAGTGGGAGCTGCACAGTTCAGACTGCACTTCTCATCAACCCTAAACAAAAGAACATAGAAAATAGCTCAACTGACACAGTCCTCATCATAACTCAGGACTTGGTGGCAGGCACCAGTAAATCCTGCTCCCCTGTTGTTGTTCGTGAATATATTTGTGCATATAAACCCCTCTTTGACATCTACCAGGGTTAGGCATCTCCATGGAACTACCCCATCAACTCTTCCCCCACTGTTCCATCAATCTTGGCTTGAGACATGCCCTGTGGCTTAGGAACAGGTGGAGATTGAGAAAATAGGGCCTGGCCAGGACTGGATGAAGGTTGCATGTAAATTAGGAGCATTAATATGTAAAACAAAAGCTCAGCACAGACTATTTGTCCTGGTGTACAGCTACTCAAAGCATGATACAGACCCTGAGAAGAATATCAGCAGCACCCCAAGATTAAACCTCTCTCCCAACATCTCATGTGCTTGAATGTCATTTTACACTGTAAATCCAATGTAAGCAAGTGAGATGGTATGTAAATAGCAACTAGAAATTGCTAGGGCAGTACCACAGTCTCTGTCTCCCACTGGTCTGCTCCACAATCTCCAATTCAGAGTCCTGGCCAGGGAAAGCACTCCATGGTTCACAGTATATAATCCTACCATTTGTAAGGCACCAGCACAGCCTCTGTCTGCTGACTCTTGTTATCTGGGTTGTCTGGTTATTAAGTTAGCCTGGTAACTGCCAGTTTGCACTGTAAAAATTGAGAGATGTTAATGCATGTGTGAGCTGAACAGCCAGTCAGACACTGGTGATGTCCACAGTGATGTTCAAGCAAATTTAACCAACTTCAAGCAAGTTAAGATCTGATTCTGCTCAGAATCACCCCCCCTCCAACACACAGGGGAGCGTGGGGATCTGACAGTTCACTCTGTCCTGAGCATGTGTGCTCAGTCCTGGACATCTTTTGTTCAGGGATTTTAGAGTAAGCTTAATTGTATTACCTCGGATAATGTTTTCTGATGTCGTTAAACATCTACTGGAGAACTAAGAATAGAACTTCAAAGTAATGTCACCTGTAACATTTGCATTCAGATTTTCTACAGAGAAACACTAATGTTTGCTAAAGACCTTGGATTCTGTAAGTTACACTTATCTCTCAATTCCCTGAGCAAGGCAAAAGGTGAAGCTCCTTAAAAAAACCCAAACAAACCTCCCCAAAAATACTGAAATGTAAAGATATGACTAAAAATCAACAAACACATTTCCTCGCTTCTTTTGTCTTGTTTTTCGTCAGTGTTGCATTTAATCATTGATTTCTATGAGAGGAGGGGGTTGCACATTAAGTTTTTCAGTCTAATTATTCCAGTCTCACCATTCTTTGCCCAAAGCCTTCAGAGCCAGTTTTGTCCTCTGCAGATTTAAATCCTGGGCATCTGTGGATCCTTTTGCAGGTCACTATCAGGTGGTCATCACCTGACCATGCAATGGAACCAGAAAATAGCTATTGCAATTCAACTTGTAGTATAGTTTGTCAAGTGAAACAGCACATCCGTGGCTTTTCAAATGCAGTTGTTAGGTTGCTGCAAAAAAATGTGATAGTATGTGGGAAACACAATGTTATGGGTAGTATACACTACAGAGGGCCACAAACTTGCTGCAGTGGTCGTGAAGCCTATCTGTGGAATAGTGCGTGCTCTTGAGCAATTTGTGTGGTGCCTCGAGATGCTGCCTGATCTGGCTGGGAGGGTCTCAGTAAGGCAAAGGAGCATGCCAACAAACTGATCTGTATCTTAGGACATATGATTTGTCTTGATTATCATTTGGAGTGTTATTTTTTTTCCATCTTTATTTTTGTTTTGCTTTATCTGATGTTTCAGTTTTCTAAAAGATCCTGACACTAAAAGGTAATTCTAGAACAGTTTGTCTTTTCCCTTTTTCTGTGGTTTTCTTTAACCTTTTGCTCTTCTGCAAAATGCAGAGATATTAATTTTCACTGATAACACAAAATTTCATGCTGGGGGAAAAGCAAGCCAAAGAATGACGCTACTGCAATCTTAGATGGCAGATCACCACTTTGCCTAGGCCTAGTGCAAGGGGGCAGCTTCTCTATTGTCATCTCTTAATTTGGTTGAAGTGGCTTCTATAAATGAAAACTGGGGTATGCAATAACTACAGCAGAGAACGGGTGCAGTGACCCAACTGCGATAAAGTACTGGTGCATGGGACCTAGTTATTAGTTTACATGAAAAGAATCACAGGGTGAAGGTTATAAGTAGAAGCAAAATATGTGCTGCAGATGGCTGTCTGTTGACATTGCTATGGACAGATTATGTTTTCCAGAGATAAAGGAGTAATCATAAACTAGATGTCCTGCCAGAAGAGTATGTATACTTGAGTAATAGACTTGGACTATGGGGTTAGTCTCCAAGTTCATATTAAGTATGTATTTACAAGAAATTTGTGGATTCTCAGATTCAGTATTTAGTTCATCATAAAAAGAGCTCCAGGCCACAAAGCTTGGGCCTGGATCCAAACTCAGCAATTTGTAAACTAGTGTTTCCCTTTTGAGCTGGAGTTTTGTTCTTGACAATGACTCTTAAAGAAACAACAGAGCCTCAAAGACAATTCTGTTACGTAGGCTTCTGGGCTGTTGAGGGCACTTCTGTACCAGCTTGGAGTTATGTGCCAACAACCTGGTGTATCTGAGCACCAGGATGGTAGGACCAGGAGAACATATTGAGCAGTATGTGTGTGAGCGTCCTCTTCCATGCTGGCTAGTTGTGGGCCCAAGTGGTCGAGTTCTCAGCTGAAGGGATCAGTAATACCCTTTCTTGGTTTTGTGCCATTCTTTATGAGCATGTGTGCTGAGTTCATGTGGTTTTGACTTGAAGAGTCTTTAAAATGTGGCTTTCAGGCTAAAACCTGATGCTCAGTGTCCTCTGTTTTTTTCTGGCAATAGAGGTGGCATTTTCCTGCAGATCCTTAATATCTGGTTAAAGATTAGAAACATGTTGGAGGAGTTGTTTGTGTGCATTGGAAGGGGCTCTCCACAGCTTTGGAAAACCACACTTGTTGGGCATTAGTAAAAGACCTGTTAGTGTTGTGGTTAACAGCATTCTTATTAATGCATAAAACTTCCATTGTTTCTTAATTTACTTGAAAGGGTTGTTTAGATCCTTAATTGCCCTATAACAGTATAGTGATAGTAAGTTAGATTTCAATCAACATACTCATGAATTGCCAGTATTTTAGCAATAAATTGCAAGCTAATAAACTTGTAGCTTCCTTTGTAAATGCCAGCTAAAGGCCTAAACATTCCTTGCAGAGTTAATTGCACATTTAGTGCTCATGTAATTTTGAATTAATTGCATGCCAAATGGATTTATGTTGTATGTACTTAATAAACCTTGGTAAGTGTCCTTTTAACAATCAGTTGGTATTTAGGATCCTATTTGTGTAAAAAGAATGACTGATGACACTGGGTCATGATGTTTCTGCTGCATGCTTACATGCTGACTGTAGTGTGTGGTGATTTGTATGGGGTTCAGGACCAGAAACTGCAGAATTAAATAAGTGCAGGAGTGAATCCTGTGGAGGCTTGTGAAGATCTACTGTATCTCAACTTGGCCCCATAGTCAGGACATGGAGTCTGTATAGGCTTCTGGAATCTAGGGCCTACTGGAGTGAGAGATTGGTTGCTGCTGGTTTGGTTTTAGGTTTCCTTCCCAGCTAAGTATTTAATGTGTGACATTTTAAAAAGACTTAGATCTATCAATGCTAGTAGTATCCACCTACAGTATAAACACAAGAAACCCAATGGGTATTTAGGTAAAGAGACAGGTAAACTAACTTTCTGTGTCAAAATAGTTCACAGGATTGATGTGTTTTAGGCTCTTTTGATTTTAAAACATTAAGCATAAAGAAATTCACTCAAAACCTTGTATACATGTTGCCCTAAAGTTCTAGCTGCTTTATTTTGGTTTTGGTGCATCAGCAGCAGTGTGTAAGGTGTTTGACCTTATGGCTTTACACATATATGTGTTGAAGGTATTTTACTAGTAAAAGTAACCCACTCCTGAAAGATTTTTGCAGCGTTTAACACATAGATGGTAACCTGTACAATGCAGGCTTTTAAAAATTTAATTATTGACCTTTATTGCAAACATCATTTAGTGCAATTTGACTATGTAGTGAGTGCTCAGTAATGATATTTCAGGGAGACATTGTCAGTCCGTAGTGATGTTCAAGTGTTCATGTGGCAGGAATTCCACTTCAGAATAACAGACTGAATAGCAGGCTTTTGCCCTCTATACGCAGAGATAAAGGCTGAGCAACTTGGGAATACAGAGACGGGTCAGGGTGAAGAGAAAAGGGCAACGATAAAATGAAAAAGCAGTTCCTTAGGGCCTAAAGTGGAGTTCTACATAAAACAGAATTGTATAAGTTCTTCCACTGCTGTGAAAATGTCTGATTTCCCTTGTTGTCAAGAGGTCGGGAAGGCAGGTTTACAAGCACCAGATAACTGATGCAGCAGTATTACTAAAGATGTTCCTCTTCTTTTTTTTTTTGTCCCGGTGAATCCATTCAGCTAAATTGTTACACTGGCAGACCTGAGGTATCGAAATAACCAAGACATCTGGAAAAGTGTAATCTCTTACTTTGCTGGGTATTAGAGTAACTTAAGTATAACTTTACTAACATTATACTGATGTTTTGAAGTGGATGCACTTTAGGCCAGCAGATACTGTTGACTGTGTGATGAAGCAGCAGCACACCATGTCGTAGTTGTCAGTGCAGGATAATAGGCCACACCAGTAGTGAAGCATCCTATGTGAAGCAAAGGTGGCTACAGACTGCTGAAATCAACGATCATTTGTTAGTTCCAGTTGCAGAACAAAGCCAGGATATCGGGTGTGGAATTTTGGGTTGAAAATGTCTCTGTTTACTTGTGAAACTCCAGCAGATATGAATGGAAGAAGAGGCTACATCTTAATCATCTCACAGCATATATTTTTTATGAAATGGGAAATTGGGCTTAGAGTACTGTCAGATACAGTCTCTATTGTACTAATGTCTCTATCTGAGCTCCAAGCTCAAACTCACAACCAGGATTGATTTTGCTTGTGCTGTACAACATGGAGAAGCAGATGTATCACATGTATTAATGAGCAGTTCTGCCCATCGGGGAAGCAATATTGCCAAGCCCAAATGTTCAAAGAACAGAAGATTGAATGACAACAGTAATAATAAATACAGAGTTGTGTTTTACGCTCACATTTCTAAGCACGCTCCTTAATAATTTTGCCTCTCTGAGTCTCGATACCCAAGTGAGTTGGAAGTTAAGATTCTCTGGAGTAGAGCAGTTATCTTTAATTAAATGCCAACTTTTTTTGAGATCTGTGACAGCTGCAAAATTGACATGTTCTTGCTTTAGTATATTTTAAGCGTTTTCCTAGAGGCTTGTTTTAAATTCCACTGAAGTAAAGTTCATCAGTTAATCTCCAGGACCTTTTCCTACCCTGCTTACTGGGGAGGGCAGGAAGACTTATCTATCTGCTTATCTCTAAAAAGCCCTGTGGAACCCATCAGGCTGTCCTTACAGCTGTTATTTTCCTCTGGATGTTGCCCCCAGAGGTGATCATTAACCAGAGAGTCTTCTGTGTCAGAAACCCTTTTCTTGCTGCAGCCTTCAAGGAGACAGGATGGTAGTCCTGCAGCTGGTGGGCTGTGATGTCTGTATAGTGTACAATAAGCATTTTAAGCCAAGAGCTATAGAGGTGTGTATCTCCAACTCTTGTCTGCTGCTCTTGTCAGCCTGTTTTAGCTTTGCAGTATATTCTGGTCATATGGGAAGGATCTTAACACTCCAGTCATTCAAGTTTGGGATGCAGTGAGGTCCTTCCTAAAAGAATTCTGCATGTTTTTTCCAAAAATATGTTTTTTCCAAAGAGAAAAATTTATCTTATACTTCCAGATGCAAGGAAAAAAATTGAAAAACTCTACCTAGAGATTTATTTTTTTAAAAAATAATAATAATAATTAAATGGTTCTTGTATAAATGCCAAAGTTTGTTTTTTACTTTTTTTCAAAGTAAAACTGACTTTGTGAGGTGTTTTTAATGGGTATAAAAGCCAAAGTGAACAAAAATTTCACCCCCAAGCCCCCTGCACTAGAAAAGAAAGTTACACAAAAGGGTTAAATATTTTCCATTTTATCCAAGTAAATTATTTTCTCTTTGTTTTCTCATTGAAAAGTGAATCTGTCCAGAACTAATGCAGTGACAAAGATCAAAGAATGAAGCAATGCAGAGGGACATTCAGGGAGGAATAAAGAATGTGGGACAGTCAAGGTGAGGAGATAAACAAAACTGTTGCTGGATGGCAAAGGGCCTTGCATGAGTTGTACTGGGGTTATGCATAGAGATTTAAAGGAAACCCTGTCAAACAAAAAAGCAACATATCAGAATATGGCCACCAGAGGAAATCATAAGTTGTATTAATTTAGTTATGCTTGCATATGTAAAGTTGAGAAAATTAAGGGCAGATCATAAAATGTAGAAGTTTTTGGTTGAACATGCAAATACATAGATTTCATAGAATCATCGAATCATAGAATAGTTAGGGTTGGAAGGGACCTTAAGATCATCCAGTTCCAACCCCCTGCCATAACCAGGGACACCTCACACTAAACCATGTCACCCAATGCTTCATCCAACCTGGCCTTGAACACCACCAGGGATGGAGCACTCACAACCTCCCTGCGCAACCCATTCCAGCACCTCACCACCCTCACAGGAAAGAATTTCTTCCTTAGATCCAATCTAAACCTCCCCCATTTAAGTTTGAACCCGTTACCCTTGTCCTGTCACTACAGTCCCTAATGAAGAGTCCCTCCCCACCATCCCTATAGTCCCCTTCAGATACTGGAAGGCTGCTATGAGGTCTTCATGCAGCCTTCTCTTCTCCAGGATGAACAGCCCCAGCTCTCTCAGCCTGTCTTCGTATGGGAGATGTTCCAGTTCCCTGATCAACTTCGTGGCCTCCTCTGGACTTGTTCCAACAGCTCCATGTCCTTTTTATGTTGAGGACACCACAACTGCACACAATGCTCCAGGTGAGGTCTCACGAGAGAAGAGTAGAGGGGCAGGATCACCTCCCTCAACCTGCTGGTCATGCTTATTTTGATGCAGCCCAGGACACAATTGGCTTTCTGGGCTGCAAGTGCACACTGCAGTCGGCTCATGTTCATTTTCTCATCCACCAACACCCCCAAGTCCTTCTCTGGAGGGCTGCTCTCAATCTATTCTCTGCCCAACCTGTAGCTGTGCCTGGGATTGCTACGACCCAGGTGCAGGACCTTGCACTTGGCATGCTTAAACTCCATTTGGTTGGCATCAGCCCACCTCACAAGCGTGCCAAGGTCCCTCTGGATGGCATTCCTTCCCTCCAGCGTATCCACCCAACCACACAGCTTGGTGTCATCCGCAAACTTGCTGAGAGCACACTCAATCCCACTGTCCATGTCAAGGACAAAGATGTTGAACAAGACCGGTCCCAACACCGAT
>NDXB01020905.1:54945-78745 GCA_002631895.1 Agapornis roseicollis | reverse complement strand
GAGTAGAAATATAATTATTTTGAATTTTTTTTTTTGGGGGGGTTTATTTTATTTAGTTTTTTTTTGGTTGTTTTTTTTTTTTTAGTTATTTTATTTGATTATTAGCTAGGTTGAAAGTATTCCACATCAGGGAGAAAACAGAAGATGCAAGCTAGCTCTTAAAAGTTGGCTGCATACTTTTAGAAGGCATTTGAAGACTAAATTCCAGAGGTAATTGTGTATTCTAATGAAATGAAGTTTTGGATTTGGTTTTTCATTTTTAAAAGAAATGGAATGTATTCCCATTCATTTGTAATGGAAATATAATGTTGAATCATTAGGTGATACAAATCTGCAAAGTCAAAGTACCTTTTTTTTCAGTTATGTCCTTTCCTTTAATGGAAATTTAAATCAGTAGAAAACAATACAACAGATCTTTATTTAGTTGCAAATGTCAGAATACCATTCTCTTCTATCTAAATCTTGAGCAGCCATATCTGCAGAGCAGATTGAAAACACTGTCATTCTGAAACACTGAATGTTTTGGTGTTGGGTTGTTTGCTGTCATCTGTTTTTTGAAGAATGAACCAAAGCCCAGGAAAACAGACAATGAAGCCTGTTGAGTTTCTGCACAGGTGCGTGGCCAGGCTTTATGTTTCCTAAGCCAACAGTGCCTCATATTCACACATTGTCTACTTCATTCATGATTAATATACTTCAGTATTCTGAAACTGTAACAGTAACTTTGTGGGTTTTTTTCTGTTTAACCACTTAGTTTTGCCTCATAGTGTTATTCTCACAATTGAATTCTCACAATTGAAATATCATTGAGGGCATACTCATGCTCAGTTTCTAAGTCAGCTTAAATCTCTGTCTCTCTGCATTTAGCTGTAACCACAACTATCAGTTTCACCCTTTCAAATTAAATCAGGGAACTTGTTTAAATCAGTTTCAGTTTTGACTAATAAGTCAGAACGTGATTCTGTCCCTGAAAAGATTTAAGGTTGCTATAAATTTCCAGCAACAAAAGTAATCCTGTGGAAAAAAACCCTCAAACTATTTCCGTGAGCAGATGGCTTTTGATATATCAAGGTTTTGCCATTTGTTTTAGTGCTTAAAATAAACATTATTTATAAGACCACTTACATTTTGATGTTACTTAATGAGGAATATGCATCATTGATTTGACTAGCTTAAGAGGTCATTTAGAACTTGCCCGTTAACAAGCTGTAATCTGCTGAGCACACAATGACTTTGGTTAAAATGATCTGTTCAGTGCTGATCAATGACAATAATTGTTTTGTACCAATCACTGTTGAAACTTGCTAATTACTTTGAAGGGCATAAACACTTCTATTTTTTTCCCCAAGAATTTTTAAACATTCACCTTGGAATTAAAAAGAAATATAGTAATAGCATGTTCTAGTTCTGTATAAAAGCAAATATTTACAACTTGCACATGGAAAATACGAACATCATTAGAAGCTTTGTGTAAAACATTCAAAAAAGATTAGTCATGAAAACTGACATACTGTGTTAGGGAAACAGAAACCTAGCATAAAATAATTTGAGGTATAATGCAGTTTTTCTTACTTATGTTTCATTCAGTTGGAATCAGTGAGGTCATTCTGAACAGCAAGTGGTGTAAATAAAGGTAGAATGCAGCATTTAATTGGTACGCTGAGCCCATTGGAAATAATTATAGCTTTATGCAATGTGAGTCTTTTGTCTTTCAGTTTGAGTTTTGATCCTTTAACCCAGAACTATCCACTTCTGCATTATAACTGTGAGGTGAAGACTGTCAGAAAGAGTTCCAAAGGGACCATAATCCTGCATTAATGAGCACACAGCTAGATGAGAGCCAAGTTGCTCTTGTTGAGAAATTTTGAAGCCAAACAGAAAAACAAAGCTAAGATCCTTATTCACATGCAAAGGACTTTACTTAATCCCATATCTCTGAAGGCATACTCATTCTTTGCTCTTTCACTATCCCTTTTTAACCCAGTAAGCTTGTATATGAGAAAGTGGGGTTGCAAAGAGTATGAAATTTACTATCACTTAGTGCAAAGAAGCATGTCTAGTGCTTAAACTTTCTTGTTCCCATGTTCAGCTACTCACATAACTGTTATGTATACATATTATAACAATGTCTAGAGGTCCAAACCCTTTTTAGTCAAAAAACTCCAAACAAACAACAACACATGGATAGAAGAAAATGCCAACTTTTAAAATTAGTCATGAGTTTTACTTGTGAAGAGAGGAAAATACATGATGATGCACGAAGGGGAAATAGAAGAGTGTATTAACACTAGAAATTATTATCCTCTTATACCTAATAGCTTAAGTGCATCATTTGATTTTCTTGGTGATTCGTCACTCAAAGACTTACTGAAGGTTTTATTTATTCTCTTGTTAAATCTTACATAAAAGCTATGTAATACTTACCAACTCCACTTACCAATTCATCCCTTGGTTCTGGAAAGAGAAGGGTAGGTGGAAAAGGGAGAAAAAAAGTAAAACGTTCCCTGTTGTCGTGGTTTAAACCCAGCCACGTACCTCATTCACTCACTCAATCCCCCTTTCTGACACTCCCCTGCTTCCAGAGGGATGGGGAGGAGAATCAAAAGAATGCAATTCCCACAGGTTAAGAACAGTTTAGTAACTAAGGTATAACACAAATCACTGCTGCTACCACCAATAATAATAATGATAAAGGAAATAACAAGGGAAAACAATACAGCATCTCACCAACCACCAACAGAAAACTCACAACACCCCAACCAAACTGAGTGCTGACTGACCACCTCTTCCAACCACCCTGAGAGAACCAGCCCTTCCAGATAACTCCCAGTTACCTCCTGGGCATGACGTGCCATGGTATGGAATACCTCTTTGATCAGTTTGGGTCCTGTCCCTCCTCCCTCCGGCCTCCCCTCCTCAGTTGGCAGAGCATGAGGCGCACAAAGTCCTTGGTCAGGGCAAACATTGCTTAGCAACAACCAAAAACATTGGTCTTATCAGCCTTGTTCCCTGGTTAAGTCAAAACACCAGCTACTAAGGAGGAGAAAAACTGACTGCAATTGCTGAACCCAGGACACCTGTAGATACGATGAAGAGTTTAAGTTCTTGATAAGTCTAGTAGCCAGAGGCTGACAGGAAAAGGAGAACTCTTGGCAGTTTGCGACATTCTCATCAGTGCACTTAGTGAAGGGGTGTAGCTTCTCAAATTGGAATTGTTTTGGATTATAAATCCTCAGTCTTTTTGCCTTTTTAATGTAGATTCTACCTTTCAGCTGTTATGTCTCTTAAAATGTCAAAGCTGTAAAGGTCCAAGAGATGGAAGTCGGAGGAGGAGTGAAGGTAATGCAGACTAGAAGTTAGAAGTAATTGGGAGATGTATCATCTTACACTGGCGATGAAAGAAGTGCAGTTTGTAAATATTTGCAGAAAGCCTGATTCATTGAGTAACCAGAAAGGCTTCTATTCAGTTTAGATTATATACAGAACACGAAAGTGAGAGTGTAGTGGAAGATACTGGCAAGCTGGTGAATCAGTAGTTAATGCATGTTATACCTGAGAAAAGACACTGCTTCTGTGCTGCTTTTTTAACTCTTTTTAGATAGAGCAATGCCGCTGGCAGTAGTAGACACTTCTTTTCATTGTTACACCCCAATAGAAATAGTGGGTTTTTTTAAATTTGATTTTATGTTTTTGGTGTTGGCATTTAATAGTAAATTCATATCACCATTTAATTACAATATGTTACGTCCTACCCTTGTTTTCTTCATTGAAACATATTGGTGTTTCTACTTGATATCACTTTTAAGGAAACCGTATTATTTGTGAAATTTATCAGGTATTATTTGATATGCATGCAAACTTTTGATTTGAAATGTACTAAGCAGATATTTATTTCCTCTAGATTCAGAAAAGATGGCGAGGCTATTATGTTCGGAAATATGTCCATAATTATTATTCACTGAAGAAATACCTGGAAGCCATTTCTGTGAATAACGACATTGTCAGGTAAAGATAAACCTCCGTGGGGTAATGTGTTCATTTCCTCTTCTTTTATTTGTAAAAAGTGCATGGCACTATTTAAACTGTTTCTTTGAGTAGGTTCCCTTCCATTATCAAATATATATCCATTATATGTATAGGTATATATCAGCCATCATTCACTTTAACCTAAGCCTGCGCATGTTGCACCAAATTCTGTTCTCATTTACACTGTCAGGAATTCAAAATAATTTCTTTGAATTCATTAGGCAGACTCTGGGTTTGTACCAGTTTCATAAATTTGAATTGGGTTTTTCATCTCTGCTCAGAAGTCATAGATCATTCTGCTGAATATATGGTTTGTTGAACTACTTTAGTTGGTTTCCCAGTATACGCAAGCTAAAAAAAAAAAATAAAATGGTTTCATAGTTTATTTTGCAAATTGATTAGTGACAATGAAAGTGCAGGTATAGATCTGAGTTACATGCATTAACCATGCTATGAATGTTAATTGTGAAAAATGCTGGTGTGGATATAGTGAATCAGGTTCTTTTCATAGTTACAGAAGAGATTCACTTGCCTACTAGATTTCTGGCTGGAACTGTTGCTGTGTGTTCCTATTCTATTCTTCCTATCCAGCCTCGTCTTCCCCTGTACTTAAGTTGAAAGCTGTATAAAACAGAAGCAATTATTTCCCTTTAACACATTTGATGTCCTGATCCATGACTATTTCTTCAGAGAACAGCGGAAACAGAAAAAATAGTGGGTGACCATGATCATTACTTTATCCTTGTAAGTGAAAGTGTTGAACAAAATCCATCAATTTTTTTGCTGTTCAGAAGGCCTGAGACAGATCTTTGCTTTCTGAAGCATAGAAATACAAGACAGTCTAGTGAAAAAGTATTTCTGGAAATCTTGTCTAGATCACACGGCAGACAGTTCAGCCAGAAGACTGTTAAAGAAAAAAGCATATGTAAATTACAGGTGAAAGAAAAGAATTATCCTGCTTCTTTGGACACTGCTTATTAATTTATAATGTTTTTCCACAATTATAGCTGATGATACATCCTTTTTGTCACAGCATTATGACTCATGCATTACACTGCTACATATAATGAAACAAACTGATAACCACTTCCTCTAATCTCTCATTGCTATTCATTTAAATGTATTTTATGCAGAAAGTTAAATTATAGCTAAGCAAAACCACACTTAAAGAAATCATCATCTCTTCAATTGTACCTTCTTATTCTGAAATCTTTGAAGTATCTTGTATTCTTGAAAATGTAGAATTCTAGGAAGACTAGACCAAATTGTGGAAAGTAAATTAAGCCATAATTTTTCTGGTTTAAAATGAATATAACTGAAATGAACTGCAGAGACACAACCTTCTTCTCTGTTTGTAATATTTCAAGTACTCTTTCTCCATTTCCTGCCTAAACATACAAAAAGGATCATAACTTGTCAGATCAAACTTTGATGTGTGTGAATAAAAGAAAGTAGTCAGTAGTATTCCTCCTGTACTGAACACAGGTTGATTGGAGCTTTTTATTTATTTCTCCAAATCCACAACAGATTTCTGCTGGGTGCATCTAACTTTGCAGGACTACAAACATACCTTTCTTTGCTTTGATGTGTTCATTAAAGGCCATAGTATTTGTCCAGGTGTTTAAAAACCATAAAGCCTATCCATTGGGTAGATATTTTAATCAGGAAATACTTTTTTGCTGCTTTTCTTTAGTAAGTAAAGTGAGCAGTGTAACTTCAGGTACGTCAAATTGTCTCAGATGGTCCATGTAAACTCTTACCCAACAACTGATATATTCATACTCTGCTAATTTGAGTTCTGTCTTTGAGAATTTGCATAGTTTTATATCTTTCAGATGAAATGAAAAATCCATCTTTTGAATTAAAATTTAATAATGAATTTTTGAGTGAATTTGGTCACTTACATCAAACAATGCAAGTTTCAGTTTTAAAAATGCATCAGTTTTCAAGTGCAATCAAATCACTGCAGTAATCTCTTTCCTGGGGAACCTTTGTAGTCTAATACATATATCCTCATGAATTCTAGTGGATATTTAACAAAGATGAGGTGTAGGCCCTCAGCAAAACAGATTTTTCCTGTCATTGGGCTAAGATGCTGTCAATAACTTTGGCCCCAAGGCAGGGAGTGTTTCTTATGAGGAATACTGAGCAAGGTGGAGAGATCCTCTACATATTTTTGTCAGTCATCACATATGGAAGACTATAACCTCATTGTTTGTAAGCATTTTTGCATATAAACAAAAGAGCACAACCTAATAAATGAAGTAATGCATTTTTTCTCATTTGTCTTATAGCTGTATTCACCAGAATATATGCATTGTGAGGTGTTAGTGCTAGTAAAGAACCAAGTTTCTTCACAAATAGCAAAGGAATAACTGTAAAACAGAGACTGACTTTAAGAACTCTAGTGATATAATACACACACCCCCCAAAAAGCCAACCAACCAACCAATGAAAACCCAACAAATCTGTTTAGACAGTATTCTTTCTGGAATTATGGTGTGATTGTAAACTGAAATACAAAGTATTGATCTCAATCTTATATTCTAGAATAATGCTGACAGAATTCTTATCAACAACTACCTGAAATCACATTTCAAGTCCTTCCCTTTTGGTCTCCAGAACCAGGACTTGTGCTTATTTTTCTCCCCTTTCATTAAGGAGGAGCCTGTATCAACTTACCATTCAGTACTTTCTAAGAGAAACTTCAGAGGAGTTTGCCATAGAACTGCACATTCTGTTAATTTCTTAGAAGCGTATCTTATAAGACTTAGCGAACAAAATTTGTTTCCTTCACTCTTCTCCTTTGTCCTATTTTTTTAAATACAAGACACATCCCCTACTAAAGGGTAGTCACATTTTTACCATTCAGCTTTAATACAAGCCATCCTTATTTAACAGCTACCCTCATTTAGTAGCCAGACCTTTATCATTTGTCTTTACTGTGAAAACCCCAGGAGAAAGTAAACTTAATAGAAGCTGCCTCAGTTTAAAGCCATAGAGGGATATAATTAAGTTTAACAGAAATTGATTCTAACAGAAATTGACCTAAAATATAATTAAATAATAATAGTCATATTATGTGTGAGGTTCCAGTCACTTAACAGTCTGCTTATCCTAACTTAAGGCACTGGTTTTTATTAACTGAAGGTAGCTGTCGGTTTTAGCTTCCAGACTGGCTGAAGAGTGTGTGGGTTTTCCTTCAGCATTCCCATTACTTCTCATTGCTGCATAACCAATAGGTGTGGTGGCTGATGGTGTCCCCAGTAGAGTCCCTAGTAAAGTTGAGAAGTTATACGAAGAATCCCTTGACAGATGGCAAAAGAATGAATTTGAACCCTGAACTCTTCCTACATAGGGCAGACTAAGACTTTTCTTGGTATTTTTACAGTTTAGCCTCAGTGTGATGGTGGAAGGGGTTCATCAGTCCTGAATTCTGTTTTGCCTAGAAGATTTAGGAAGTTCTAAACTGAGCAAGTAGGAAACCTGTTCTTAAATATTTATTTTACAATAAATATTTTAGTAATAAGTCTTCCTCCATAGCATCTGTTTGTATTTAAATAAACACCAACTCATACTGTATTCTATCTAGATATGGATTAGTTGGGTGATTGCATATATACATATATGCATGCATTAAAATTAATTGCTTTACTTCTCAGTAAAGTTCATGTATTTAATTTTAAGGAAAAATACCTTGTTTTGAAATATTCTTCTAGCTACATTTAACATCTCTAAGACCTAGCAAAATGGTTACCGGGGGAAATATTCCAAAAGCAATTAGCATAGGCTATAACTCCATATGATGCATTAGAATTTTGTTTTATGTGAAACAGTTTTCAATCCATGATAAGCAAATCAACATCACTTCACGTAAATTAGCATGCTGGTGCCATTATATCAGAAGAATTTATGGATGATGTCAGTTGCTCAACTGTGTGATTAACTTGCAGTTCTTTGACTAAGGTTATCTACACACTGGCCTTTAAACTACAGTAAAGCAACTTTGCTATATGTCAGGTGTGCAACTAGAGATAAGATTTGGGGATGTAGTGCTCCATTTACTGATGAATGGCACCATTTAAATTTTTTCCCTAGACACAGGACTCAGTAAGATAGCAGTATCAGAAAACTAGCAAAGCAGTGGCCAAGTCCTGGCATTGAGTTTCTCGTGTAATCAAGGCAGTTAGTTTAACTTTCTTGGCTATTGAATTAATAGTGACTTTGAAGTAGCAAACTAAGACCTGATCTGGCTTTAGCAAGCATAGTACTGTACGTAAATGATGTCATGTTTATAAATCTTGAATTCACACACAGGGTTGACACTAATTTTTTCTTTCTGTTGTTGCTGGCTATAGTAGTAAAAAAGCCTTGAGAGTGGCCCTGAAGTGTGTGACTTTCATCCAAGTTTGAGTAGCTGTTCTATGAGCAGATTTAATATCACAGTCATCATTAAAGCTTTTTGGTCCTTCAGAAATGTCAGGGAAATAGATAATGCACAGTGATACAAATTGCTTCCTTGGCAATATGTATATTCACAAATCCTTTTTGCAGTCTGATTTTTTATTAACTTAATGAACGGTGAAATACAGTGCTGTTACATGTTGCTGGCGATCTAATCCAAGTTTTAGCCTTTCTTCAAATATGCCTGAGCATGTAGGACTGAGAGAGGTAAGAGTATGTAGCTTATTCTTGACTAATAGAGCACTACTGAGGTCTGTTTGCTTTTAACATGGCAAGTACTTTGCTGCTTAAAACTTTTGAACTACTGCTGTTTTCCATGAAGTGGGCTTGAATTAAATCATCTGCCATCATAGTAATATGAGGAGAATTTGCTCAACATCCACCTCTCTGTTCCTTTTAAGTCCAAGTGCTAGCCATTCTTTCAAGTGTCAAAGCATTTTGAAGGCTGTATATATTGTCTTATAATTCAATTAAAATGTTCCTGCTCATTGACTACAGAAGCAATTGATTCTGTAGTCTATTTTCAATTAGTGCCAAAGCATTTCAAACAGCTCCTTGGAATTCTTGCAACAATAAAAACCTCATTTTTGTAATGTTGTCTTTCACTTGATGTTTAATTAACTAATTTGTCTTCAACCCATCTTCTTTTCCTTGTCTTAAAAGATATCAAGAGGAAGTGCATGATGCTTTTTAACTTATGTACCTGTAATTGGAGTTTTCAGAATGTGAAGTTATCCTGGCAGCTTTCTTTGGGAGCCATAGAAATAGAAATAAATGCCAAATGTGCTTTTGTTTATTTAAATATCAATTTTGAATGGTAAGGCACATAATTTGAGACATCTTTGTCTTTTCCAGAGGATTTTAGGTATAACTGATAATCTTGTAGGAAACTCGGTACTGTGTTGACTGAGGATCTTGGAGTACTTCCATAGCTACAAACATGATGTTAGGATGACTAAGATATAAAAATGAGTTATTTGATTCTTCTCTGTGATTTGATCAGATTTCCATTGAATAATATTAAGATGTTAATATTAAATCAAGTGGGAGCTAGATGAGAGAAAAGCTTTAAAAAGATAAACTGGTTTATCTGGTTAGAATAATTTCCACAGTTGTGTATTTTGTCATGGTTGTTCCCTCTTAAACATGTTACCCACAAATCCAGCTTTCTTCAAACATTCTGAGCATAAATACCCTCTTTGACAAGTCAGTCCATTTTTAGGTCTTCTCCTTGCCTACCTTTATACATACTAATACAGTTTCATTTACATGTATGCTTTTAAACAGCATATATAGGCTTTTAATAGCGCATTTGGAAAAACAGACATTTTAGACTGACTTTCTGTCTTTTTAGTTTGATCATGGAATTAAAATGAAATGGCTAAAGCTATAGAGGAGGCACTGCCTATTTTAACTCAAAAGAAAGCACTTTCTGAATACAGTGAGGTTAAGGTAGAAACCAGTATGATTACACAATAATCTGAATTTCCAATGCAGGTTCAGGTAGGTATACCTCATGTGCCTTATTCCATTCATGTCTCTTCTGAGCAAGTGGTGAAAGCAGTTTTACCCTGGTTTTAGTTAGTTCTGTGTAATACAGATCAGGTTATGCAGATAGACATGGATATTGTAAGTAATCATAAGTAACTTGTTAGATTATAGTCTTTAAAAATATGAAGGCTATATTTTCTCATGTATTTTTGTATAGCAAAACATTTAACATTAAGCCTTATTTCACTTGTATCCAAAGGAAAATTTTTAATCTGAGTGTGCAGAAAGAAATTTGAGATCCTTGCATTGACTTATTGGACCAAATAGAATGTGGTGCAGCTGACTACTTTTGGTGAAAGTAGAATAAAACAGTATTGTAGAATAACAATAGTTTTATACCTGTGAGCTTTGAAGGCACTGTAGTGTCTGGATAGATTTCTATTTTGAATTACAAACAGCCCATGAAACATTTTCTGCAGACAGACTGACTAACCTTAGCATTTTATATTGTCTTTCATAGACAGACTTCACAGTTTTATATTTGTCCGAGGCAGGACCTTCACTGCAAAATAAGTAGAAAAGGGGAAGAGGTACAGTTTCATTAAGCTCTAACATATCATTGACTGTCAGGTAGGTCTTGTTACGCTGTCCATCCTCATTTAACTATCCCAGAAGATCTCTTAATGAAGTTAAGCCCCAAGTTCACTCCAGTAATTCTGTGGCAAGAGTTTGTGCAATGTAACAATTCATCACTTGTCAGGAAGGCACTTTTGGTTTATACATTTAATAAGGGCATCCTCTAGCTTGGTTAATTAGAAGTGAACAGTTTGCATATTTACTAAATGCGGAGTGTCATTGCCACCACGGCCTATTGCCTACATGAATTATTTCTCTATCTGCAATAAACAGCTGGGTAATTATTACTGCCATAATCAGATAAATTCCCTCTGTAAGGCTTTTCTTACATGGCAATTCTTTGAACTCATCCAAAGCTGAAAAAAATTTATGAACTCCAGCAGCTAGGCCACTTTTTCATAGCATAGTGTCCCTGTTCCCTATTTCAAGGACATGTAGAGTATCATAAATATTGTGTAAATTAGGAGGATAAATATGATTACCTAAAGATTACATATTAATAAACTTGATTTTCAAAATATAATTTTCAGGTTGTAACTGATTACATTATAGCAGTTCTGTTTTATCTAATTGTAGAGACATGACAGGCCATCGATATACAGGGTATACTAGGTTATCAAGGAAGAGCTCTAGCATTTGAAAAGTAAAGACTCATGAAAAAGTATATAAATATTTTTCATGTGCCTTTTGGAATAATTTGAGCTGTTTAGGTCATTAGAAGTATGACAAATTTTATGTGATATTTACTCAAACCACAGCAGCTCTTTTGTCATTAAAAAAAGGGGATGGTTCTTTTTGGTGGGCAATTTTCAGCTTAATAATGAAGCATAGAATTTAAATGCATGAATGTATGTATTATATTAGAAAATTAGATATTTCTTTTATTTGTATACAAACAATTATGTAACTAAGCTTGCTCTATGCTATCCAAATATTCCAGCTCATATGTGAGTGTATCTATAGATACAACAGTGATTACTTAATTTACACATACAGCTTTTCCAGAACGTGCTGGAACATAGCTTATTTTTTGAATTCTCCAAAGAAACAAAAGAAAATCAAAAGGCTTAAGTGTCAGTTTACCTTTTGTGTTTAAAATATGTCCCATATTTCTCTACTGAAACATTTTATTGTTAACTTCTTGTTATGTCTTCCTCTACTAGACTGAAAATTCCTTTTATATTTAGGATCAGTACATTAATCTACCCACCTTTTAGTATTCTTTGGGCTAAACATAAATAGTGCAGGTCATTTGAAGATATTGTCTCTATGCTTAAAATAGTTTTTGTGATAATTTTCAACAGACTTTAAAATACTATCAGCATCAGAACTCAGTTCTGGTGTTTTTTTTTTTTTTTTTTTTTTTTTTTTTTTTTTTTTTTTTTTTTTTTTTTTTTTTTTTTTTTTTTTTTTTTTTTTTTTTTTTTTTTTTTTTTTTTTTTTTTTTTTTTTTTTTTTTTTTTTTTTTTTTTTTTTTTTTTTTTTTTTTTTTTTTTCTTCTGCTGTATTGTCTGCTTATGCATTGATTTATATTTTATAATTTTATATTGATTTATATTATATATTGATTTATATATGGTAGAGCTTCTTCACCTCTATGAATCCTACTCAGAATACCCCCTTTAAAAGCCGTAGTTCCTCATAGTGTAAGCATGTGCAAAACTTTCACTCATTATTATCCTCCTTTCAAATCCTTCAGATTTTTCACCTTTTAGGGATAATTGCATAAATCCATTAAGTTGTTTATCATTGCCAGTGGAGCTAAATCCCAATGTTCTATCTTGAACTTCATAGTTCCTACAGCTTTAAACCAAGTCGACAGGATGAAGTATTTCAAGACAGCGATGTTTTCGACCTCTTTTCTGCAAGTAGATTATTATTTTCTTATCCAATAACTAACTGATTGCAAAATGCTTACAGCCTCATCTAACAAACTAATTTGATCTTTCAGATTGTATGGCACCCAAAATCATACAGCATTCATTAGCCTACTTGTACTTGCTGGTGGGAGTCCTCCTCACCACCACCTGGTATTGTGTTTGGTTACTCAAGAAAGGATCTAGAACTCACATCAGGAAATTATGTGGTTAGGCATAGACAATAGAACGTAAATGTTGGATGTACCTTTTAGGCATGAATAATAGGATGAGTAAATATATAATTATATGTAGCCTAATTAAATGCAGCCTGGTTTATATGATGGAGCCCAAACTTCAGACAACAGACTTTAATTCTGAGTGTAATTTTTGCATGCTATGCTAAAAAATGCCTGATTTTGGGGGAGCGTTGATTACTTCAAGCTTTTCAAGACAGTAAGAGATAAGATTTCCTGACACTTCTGCTGTACAAAATAAGCCAATACATGAAAGCTCTCCCTGCCTTGCCATTGTAAAACCTATTTAATGTGAACAAAATTTACCATTTTATTTGCAAACATAAGCAGACTTTTATATGAAAGTAAGTGAAAAATGTGAGCTGGGGAGTTGACCTCAGTCAAATTGTTTCATAATACCCTGAGAAGGTAAATCAACTTAGCTGATATCCTTTAGAAGTTGTAATGTCATGTTTGCTTTCTAAATCACATAATGTTGAGTATTGTAAATGTTGCCATATATTAAGGTAAAAAGTATACAGATATGTCTACATTGTCCTGCACTGCAGCAGAGAGATAACAGCCTAAATGAGTTCATTCTAGTACTGGGAACAGCTTAACTGTAGTAAAACATATCAGTGTGCTTTTCTCTTGTTATTACAGCCCAGATGGTAGCATATATAGTCTTCTGGGAATTGCAGTACTAGAATGAAACAGATACTTTCACATGACATTCACTAGAAAACTTTCAATGGTATTTAGCTGTGGTAGACATCCTCCCTTATATGTTGCTAGAAAAATGAAGAACATGACTGTTCTCATAGCAGCTTAGCACTGACACTGTGCTGGAAATGACCACTGCTGCTAAACTGCTATCGGGATAATTTGTGTAAGGATTTTGTTACTCATTCTGGACCAGATCAGCTTTGTTACCCACAGATACTAATTTCACTGTTTAAGCTAATCAGTCAGGCTGATTTTCCATGAAGGGGTCAATAACAAACAGAAATGGAGTGAAAACATTTTCCCTGTTATGGTTAGCTTTAGTAGTATAGACTTTAGCATAAATAAAGTTAAGCCAGGGCACTTGGATCCAGATCCTCAGACAACAGAAGCTTCTGTGTTAGATTTACTCTTATGCTACATCCATAATGGGCCAGATTTACAGTTTAATTTCATCAAAATAGTTAAGCTAACAAAAAAGCTTTGTTTAAATCAGACCTTTAACAAACTATTTTTAACTTCACAATGTTTTGTGCTACCAATGAGTATGAGGTAAACTCAGCTGAAGGATTTTTACACACAAGGGAAAAAAAGCCTCTGGACCAGTAAGCTTGCATGTTTCCAGAATATGGAATCATTTGAAAAGATTATATATTACCAAAAAGGTAGGTTTTAAATAGGTGTGAGGAAAAATTCTGTATGAATTGTTGTTTAAACCTTGGTTAGAAGATTCTGTGTAATGGATTAGTGAAAATACTTCCATTTTAGTTATAAACTGGCTCTGCAGTCAGTATTTTGAGAAGCTGTTGCCTTCTTTTCAGTAACTGTGCAGCTGTGGAAATTGGAAGGGTAAGAAGGATACATCAGTCTGTTCTTTCCTATCATCTGGTACATGCTGTGTCCTGATCTCCTGATCTGCACAAAGTATTCATTCACTCTATGCCCTTTACCACTCTGTTCACTGCATTTCCTGTGTAGTATATTGATCACATTGTGGACCTTGACAGTTGAACTGGTATGTCACTTAATTCCATTGTCAGTGTACACTATGTGATTGAGAATAGATGGACAGAGTATGTTCTACTATGTGCAAATTATAATGGGATTTTAAGGTGTTATGAATTTCTTTCTGATAAGAAAAAAGAATAGAAACTATAGGGTATTTTTCATGCCCACACATTAGCTTTATGTATTTTAATTTTCTCCATCCTAAGGATTCATATTAGTTTCCTGTTCACTGCAATGACGGAGCACTACCATTCCTTGAGATTTGAAGAGTGTGTCATGATTAAGTTGTTGAATGGGTTGATGTAAACATCATTCACATTTAAAATAATAATAAAATAAGAATGTTGGACACCCCTTTGTGTTATGTCTCCTAGGCAGTAAATTACCTTGTACTGCTAAACACTGCCTCTTTGAACATCTGTTTTATTGCAACTTCCAATCAAACATTTTGGTCAAGTGATGGTAACAGGATATGCAGGAGTATATATAATGGTAGAGAGGAGTAAGTGGGTTGCAGAGCTGCTTTATTCTGCTCAGTAGATCAGAGCAGGAGTGCTCAAAATGTCAGAAAAAGGTTAAGGATGATCAAGCTGTCTGATGGTACATAGCTAACATATGTATGTATATGTGTGCTCTGTTCATACTTTCAAGCATGAAGCTCTCTAAAGTATTTTTTACATCCTTGCCTAGTCTGTACATTTATTTATTTTTTTTCCCCAGATAGAATAGATGAAGTCCAATGATGTTATCATGGCAGAGCATATTCCATTCTTACCTCCACCAATGTAATGTGAAATCAGGTGACATGAAGAGGTGTACCAAAAGGATTGTCCCACTAATTTCATATTTACTTTCATGTTCTGCATTTGAGCAGGGAGGATGATATCTAGTCAGGAAGGTAAAATCAATTTAGGTTATGTCCATGTATGCTAAAGTTGCCTACTGCCTAAATTGCAGGAATTTGAGGATTTGTGGTCTGAACTGTTTAAAATCACTATAACTTTATACTCTTCTGGTTGCTCAAGGCAACTACACTAATTATTGATGTTCTCAGATGCCTTTAGTTAATATTATAATTTTATGGTTATCTTGTTAAAGGACCACAGAATGCCAGTGAAAATGCAATCAGAATGCAATAGTTTGATAAAATTCAATAAATGCATGTCAGTGTGAATTCATAAAATGATGCCATTCTATGCAGAATTATTAAAATCTGTATATTACTGAAATCACCACTTGAAGACCTTTCCAAAAGTGCCAGGAGCAATATTATATGTGTATTTTTAACCTTTATACAGACAGCAGGAGCACTGTCAACCGAATTTGCATCTCATAGCTGGAACCAGCACCACTGCCTACTGCATAATGAAGTATCAGAATAACAATAAGTTACCTTGACATGTGAAAATGTTTTCTTTTCAAACTATACAAAGCAAATAATTTTATCATTAACAAATTTATAGCTTCTTTAGGATTTGTTGCTCAGGATCATTTTGAGTTTCAGTCTTTGAGTACATAGGTTGATAATATTATGTTTATTTTCAATTACATAAAACATTCCCTATGACAAGGAAAACACACTTTGTGTTAGCCACTTCT
This sequence comes from Agapornis roseicollis, assembly GCA_002631895.1. Taxonomy (NCBI): domain Eukaryota; kingdom Metazoa; phylum Chordata; class Aves; order Psittaciformes; family Psittacidae; genus Agapornis; species Agapornis roseicollis. The sequence continues at coordinate 62,706 of NDXB01020905.1, read as the reverse complement.
TTAATAAAAGAAAGTACCCTAAACTTGCACCAATAAACACTGATATTCTTCTGTGTTGTTGAACTCAGTTTCAGGTCATAAGATACTACATTGACCAAAACTTACAATGATATTCCATAAATATCTGTGTGGGAGAAACTCTGATTGTACTGAGCTTATATGGGAAGCCAGGTATGTAGGAAAGTGCAGTAGATGCTGTTAATATATTGAGATAAGACTTAAGGTAGTGAAAATAACTCTGCTAAAAACATTACCCTCTTTTTCAGTCATAGTAGTTTAGTAAGCAGTACTGTACCAAGCAATACCAAGAAAAGAATGCTTACCATTGCTCAATGAACCAAAGATATGTATGAACAAAATAGAAGATTGACAGTGAGTGTAAGGGTTTAATCCAAAGATCATATAATTTCAACGAATTTTCAATTGATTTTAATGGGATTTGCATTTATTTTCTCTGGAAAGGCATACATGTAGAAGGTCACAAGCATGAAACTTCTCCGTAAACACATTTACATGTAAGCTATCTGGAATTCTATCTCTATTTGAAAGTTTATGTCTTTAGTATCACTTATGCTTATACACAGTTTTCTGTATGGTAACAGTGAAACCCTCTGAATGGTACATAATGTGTTCGTATTAATCTGCTGATGTGTGAAATAGTATATTCATATCCAAATACTTTTAGATTCTCTGCTTTTTGCTCATATTCAAATTCTTGAAAGTATGGTAAAGGAGATCAGACTTCCAGGTTTCCAATGGCTTTAGAATAAATCTGTATTTATGCTAAAACAGCTGTGCTTTCCAGTCAGGCAATGTTTGGACTGCTACATACCCCTTATTTTGTACTGCCTCTCAGAAGAGAATCATCTTGGGAAGTATTATCCCCAAGACAGAATTGTCTGCATGTTCTGTACAACTGTACAGAGCAGTATAATTCATGATAGAAATATTTTAGCACAACTGACAAAATGTGTAGGCTGCAAAAGTGTGTTGAAAATCATTTGTAGCTGCTTAAAAAAGCCTCAAATTTTAGTCAATTATGGTACAGCATTAGTGAGGACATGATGATAACGAAGGATCATGATGATTTGTATGATAGCACTGTCTGAAAAGATCAGGAATTCCACTGGACTTCAGTAAGTATTTTGGACCATATAATTTCAGCAAATAATAATTAGTAATCATTCAAAGTAATCTGGTAAATCCAGATTAATGACAATGGGAAATATTTTGCATCCCATATTCATTATATCTGTGGTGCCAATTTATATTTTTATCATTTCTAAATAACAATGAAATCCATATCCACGGCTGGGAAGAAGTGTATGAGTATGCAAGAACATGAATTAACTGTAGTAATATGTTGATAAACATTTCATCAGTTATAAATAGTGACACTGAAGCTGAATAGGGTACTCTTTAATCAAAAAGAAACAAGAAATACTATTAAATATGTAATATGGATCATACACTGATACTGAAAGTAAAGTGACATAAAAGAACAAAGTTGATACTGTATGCATTGTCTATTTATTCATTTGTTTATGATTGATGTATATAGAACAAAGAGTTTCCAAGTAAAAATGCTTATGTACCTCCAAGCAGTGACTCTGAAATCTGCACCTTAAGGACAAAGAAAGGTCGCCAATCTCTCCAACTCCTAGTTCTTTGTCAAAAATGGACACGGTTAATGAGGTTTTTTTGGTACAGCACAAATTCTCAGACACAGATAGAGATCCTTTCAATGGAAACAAATTTGTTTGGCTTTACCAGGTTACTTAGCGATTAATAATAGCCTTGAGATGCAGGTCAGAAAGGTCATCCTCCCTGCTTGCCAGCACAATCTAAAATGTGCAGCTAGCCCGGCTCAGCAGGCTTTGGGGCCCCAAAACACTATGCATAAAGTAAAACAGGCTATTTTCCAACTTCTTTTTTCATATTAATAAGCAATTTTCAAGAGAAGGGTGGCAAAATGGGGGCCATGCCACTCTTAAGTAATTCATTTATTTTGCAATTTAATCTTACGTTGGAAAAAAATTACACTGCTGCAAAAGCATAGCATGGTGATTTTTAAACGTCAGTGTGCTTCATAAGTAACCTTGTGTGAAATATTGTATTAGCACAAAAAGTGTTTCCAGAGAGTGAAACAGACCTATACGTCTTTTCTGATTCCTTTCTTTTTTTCATTCTGGTTTTTAATTTTACATCTGGAATAAAACATATTCAACTGCTTAATATTTTACTTATTTTAGTTGATGAAAAAAATTGAAAGATGTCTTGAAATGAAAATTCTACATTGCAACTTGTATTTAGGGATGTGATTTCATGGGGTTCATATTTATAAAGCTGTTATTGCTCTTTCACATATTTTGATGAACTAATATAGAATTCTGATAATTAAAATATCAAGAATAAGTCTGAATCACAATTTTAAAACCACTTTCAGGAGCAATAGGACTTTCCCATGGGATTATTCATATCAGCAAGCTTATCCCTGTGCATATTTTGACAGGATTTCACCCTTGTCCTTGAGTGTCTTATTTGATACTCCCTGAAACAACCGACACTACAAATGTGGACCTCTCTAATCAGTTTTGTGGGAATACTGGAATTGCCCAGATATGTGAATAATGTATTTTTCTTTGCTTTTTATTTTCTCATAAACAAACATGCTTAAAAAAAAAAACAAAAACAAAAACAAACAACAAAAAAGGCAAAAAAACCCCAAACCACTAGCATTTACTCAATTAACTTTTAAACAATCTAAATGCTTGACTGAATATGCTTGGTGGCTTTGGCGTACAGGTTAATTTGAACTAGTGATTTCATAATAACCAAAATAACAGATGTTAATCAAACTAACATTTTTTAACTGGGTCAAAAAAGTTCCATAACACCTGCACTATGCACAATAGCATGGAATTTTGTTTCCTACAGAACATTCATTCACTCAACTCTGCATAATTGATGGCAAGCCTGGCTCTAAGAAAAAAGCCATTCAGGAGGAAATCTACATCCATTTGCTGTGAAAGTTTTTCTCCAAACATTCAGTTAACATCATGAGTTTTCTCTTTTCTTTCCTAACTGGTATTCAGTACAGTTCCTTCTTTCTTTTACAGTGATAGAATTTTCTATAACTGGATATTTCCGAATACACAGACCCATCCTTTTAGATGACACTATGCATTTGCAAGCCTCTGTCATGCAGTGGCTTATGAGGAATTTACATTCATGTTTCTAGTGGTGGCCTGTACTGTTGCTGTCAGATCTGTGTAAGAAGCCTAATGCCATGGAAACTCCTCTTAAGGACATCGCACATGTAAAAGGTTTACACCAAGTTCTTCTTTATGCCTACACTCTCGGCATTGCAGACAACTCGAGGATCTGGGAGTGTATGTCAACTCTTGTCCTGTGCCTACTGTTCTCTCTCATTCTATAAGATCTTCTCTCTCTGCAGATCAGAAGGAGGCATTGCAAAGTATTAGCTGAAACATAAGTGAACAACTTTTATTTTGAAACCATTTGAAGGAAAATCACTAAATTATAATAATTTGTGCCTAGAGAAATTCAAACTGAGATGATGCTGAAGGATAAAAAAAGGATAAAATGCTGTTTTATCAAGCTATAAAAATACATATATTAGCATATTCTTCAAAAGACTAAGCAATATAAACTAAATACACTGTTCATAGTTTTTATCATGTTAATCCTGTTTCTTCACAATTATATCTATGTAGGATCCTGCTGTTGTGCAACTGAATGAACTGTAATTTTGCATTTCGGTGGTGTCAGTATACTGTTAATACATAACAACAGAATACTGTGAAGCTATAAAAATGTTAAAGTAAAATAAAACATGAGCACATCTTTTATTGTAGTATAATTAGCAGACTTATTTTATTACAGGAGTGAACTGCAAAAGTACACAGAAATGATGGCAAATGAAGAGAAAAGGAAAGACCTGGAAATGAAAGAAAAGAAAAAGAAATACCAAGCCCGAAAGATGCATTACCTCCTTAGCACCGAGCAGGTTGGTGTACCTGTCCCTGACAGCACATGCAAGCCACTTGGGCCCCCAGCCTGACAGAGATAAACTAGCAGGCTGAATGGGACATGACTTGTTGAAAAGATAACACAAAGACACTACTTCGAGTTCAATTTAGTGCTTTTCTATAGGCAAGAGCAGGTACCATGACTATTCTGTGACAGTAGCTTCATAAAGGCAGCATCAGCACTGCTGGCAGAAAGAGTCCAAGTCAGCAGTTTGATCTGCCACTGTGATAACACAACATGAAGGGCATAACCTCACTTTAAAAACTCATTTTGACTGGCTTATTGTTGTGTTGTTGCACTTGTCAAGAACTAACAAGTTATTAAGCTGCAAAAGGATTTAATTTTTTTTCCTTTTTTTTTTTTCTTTTAATTGAGCAAATGCTGGGATTGGTGCTGTGTTCTGCTTGGGTTTAGGATAGATTGGAAATGCAGGTTTTCAGCCGAAGCTTTTCCTAGGGCTGTCTGAAGATTATTTAGCATGATTGTTTTCATATAGAAATGCCTCATAAATTTCAAGTATTTCTGAATTAATTTGCTTTGTATTGATAGAAGTGGTATGTTTTTCCAAGCTTTCTTCCTTAGGCTGCTTTACAGACAGGTAAATATGGCAGTAGATGTATCTTAGACAAAATGGATATGGCTGGTAATTCTTGTGAGTTTGCCTTTTTTTAGTCCCCTTTTGTGAACTTATAAAAGATTTTGTGTCCGTAAGTGTTCAGTGACTGGTTGTTCTTCAGATGAATAAGGAATTTGCATGAAATCAGGGAATGCCGGTATGAACTAAGGGTCTGCTTTTCATAGTCTGTTAATTGAAATTTCTGTGTAAGAACTGTTAATCCTAAACAACGCAGGAAAAATACCATGATGCTTAGTGACAAAATCTGTTTGGGAATCAATTGTGGTCTATCCAATAAATAAAAATATAGTATAATTAACTGCATATCAGTTATGAAAACTCAATTTTTAAATCAAATCTAAGTTACTGTATTAGAAAAAAAACCATAGTAAAATATTATTAGAGCATAGCATAACAAGTTTTCTGAGTGGCATTTAGATAGGGGAGCTAGTAAATAACTGAAAATAGTTCACAATAATTTATTTGTCCAAATACAGATCTAAAATATTAAGAATAACCTGTGCAGTGTTTTCATAGTGTGATTACTGCAATTCCCTCTCCTTCCTGCCGTGCATAACAAGGTGCAGTGATGGAGCTGAGCCACCTCATGTATCAAGGCTGCAGATGTTCAGGCAGGTTATGTAAGCAGCATTGCAAAATATATATTTGCAATAGTTGTTTCAAATGTATCTGATAGTTTTGAATCTTTTTGCTTTCCTACAAGAAAAAGAGTGAGAAAAGGGTATTTACTTGTTGACAGAAAAGAATTAAGGAGTTGTTGCTGCTCAATGCTAGTCAAGAAGGAAATGTCAAATCCCATTCTCCACTCCTTATGAGCTAAAGAGAAACTGGTCTCAAAAGTGTTGCAATTTAAACAGGGAGATGATCAAACTTCACAGTATTGCACAATGTAGCAGATGATACAGTGATCATTTCTGGCCTTACAGTCTGTGAATCCTTTAGTGATTACAGAATTTGCTCTTCTTTTTCTACAGGTTATATATGTATTTATCATATTACATATATGTGTGTGTGTAGAATGTGTCCATTCCTGATTGCTAGCATTGTTTTACATGTCAAAAGGTAAAACTGAAGAGTGCTAGTGTCATGAATGTGCAGCGATGTCTAGTATGTATGTAATAACATGGACTGTGATGAAGTCAATGTGTTTTGTCTTTTTCATTAATTAATTTGCTATTCAAGAATTTAGTTACTGCATAAACTGTTACCTTTATAAAGAAAAAAAATGAGGAAGAAATGGATATCAAACTCTAAATTAGTATGCATTTGTTGTTGTTACTGGTAGCAGGTATATACACATAGTCATACATAGCCAGATGTGAGCTTGCTTTGATTACTTTCCAAGCCAATGTGGAGCTATAACTTGGGGCTCAACATAAACCAGTTGGCCCTGTTGAGAGCTATGGTATATTAGCTCTAGAATTGATGCAGTTAACACAGCTACTGATCAGCTCAAAATAGGGGCAGAATAAGTGTGTGTATGCTTTAAACTCAGGAGCAAGGAGTTTGATCTGCCTACAAAGTATTATATAGGCACACCTACATTTAAGTTGTTTTCCCTGCATTCCCCCACATTTTTGAAGGGGAGGTGTGTGTATATTGAGTACCATTGCTATGAGACTGACATTCAGGGAAATCATAGAATCTGATGCCAACCTCATGAAGTTTAACCATGCCAAGTGCAAGGTCCTCCACCTGGATCAGAGCAATCCCAGGCACAGCTACAGGCTGGGCAGAGAAAAGATTCAGAGCAGCCCCGCAGAGAAGGACTTGGGGGTGGTGGTCAATGAGGAAATGAACACGAGCCAGCTTCAGTGTATACTTGCAGCCCAGAAAGCCAACCATATCCTGGGCTGCACCAAAAGGAGCCTGACCAGCAGGTCAAAGGAGGTGATCCTGCTCCTCTACTCTGCTCTTGTGAGACCTCACCTGGAGTATTGTGTGCAGTTCTGGTGTCCTCAACATAAAAAGGATATGGAACTGTTGGAACAAGTCCCGAGGAGGGCCAAGAAGATGATCAGGGGACTGGAGCATCTCCCATACGAAGACAGGCTGAGAAAGTTTGGGCTGTTCAGCCTGGGGAAGAGAAGGCTGCATGGAGACCTCATAGCAGCCTTCCAGTATCTGAAGGGGACCTATAGGGCTGGTGGGGAGGGGCTCTTCATTAGGGACTGTAGTGACAGGACAAGGGGTAACGGGTTCAAACTTAAACAGGAGAGGTTTAGATTGGATCTAAGGAAGAAATTCTTTCCTGTTAGGGTGGTGAGGCACTGGAATGGGTTGCCCAGGGAGGTTGTAAATGCTCCATCCCTGGCAGTGTTCAAGGCCAGGTTGGATGAAGCCTTGGGTGACATGGTTTAGTGTGAGGTGTCCCTGCTTATGGCAGGGGGGTTGGAACTAGATGATTTTAAGGTCCTTTCCAACCCTAACCACTCTATGATTCTGTAATATTATATATATATTAGAATCACAATATATATTAATAATATATATATTAATCATAACATTATGATTATTATAGAATCATAGAGTGGTTAGGGTTGGAAAGGACCTTAAGATCATCCAGTTCCAACCCCTGCCAGGGGCCTGGCAGGGATGCCTCACACTAGAGCATGCTGCCCAGGGCTCTGTCCAACCTGGCCTTGAATGCTGCCAGGGATGAAACATTTACCACTTCTTTGAGCAACCTGTTCCTGTGCCTCATCACTCTTACAGTAAAGAACTTCTTATATCTGACCTGATCTAAAATAATTTTATTCAAATTTTAATTTTTAGCAAAGAAGTGTAAGGAAAAGGAAGTTAAAACAGTATATTTGCATAATCAATGATTACTAATAGTAGTAATGCTAATTGGCAGTTACTAATTATATTAATAATATAATTACCAATTGTCTTTCTGTGAAAGAACAATGTTATGCATCCTGCCAACTTGAAAATACAAATTTTTGCTTTACTAAAAGCAAACTACACATTTTTTTTCCAGTACCAGTTGTATCCATGCAACACAAATATAACCCGATCTGTAGGCATAAAAGCGGTCTTAAAGAAATGAAAGGATTTTTTTTTTTTTT
>NDXB01020905.1:0-46249 GCA_002631895.1 Agapornis roseicollis | reverse complement strand
TTTTTTCTCTTTCCCTTTTTTTTTTTTTTATTTTATTTTATTTTCCCTGATGAGTCAGAACCATAGTTTAAAAAAAAAATATAAAAAAACTCAGCTTACACGCCTCATTTGCCGTATTCACCACTGGGCCACTGCTCACCAGAAGGGCCTGATGCAAGGAGGTCAGTAAGAAGCTATTAGCAGAGTCCCCTCCTGAGATTTCTTTGGTCTTACTGAGGTGGAAGTTAGCATGACAGTACTGCAAATAACTCAGTTGTAGGGTTTTTGACAGTTAGCACAGATTTCCCCATAGTATTTGTCACTTCAGGAAATTGTTCCTGAATGTCATGGTTTAACCCCAGCTGGCAACTAAACACCACCCAGCTGCTTGCTCATTCCCCCCACAGTGGGATGGGGAAGAAAAATGGAAAAGTGAGAAAACCAATAAAACAAAAGCTGCATATGCAAGCAAAGAGAACAACAAGGAATTCCTTCACCATTTCCCGTGGTCAGGCAGGTGTTTAGCCATACCCAGGAAATCAGGGATCCATCATGTGTAGCAGTTACATGGGAAGACAAACACCATCACTGTGAATGTTGCCTCTTCGTTTTTGTTCCCCCAGCTTTATATGCTGAATATACCATATGTATGTGATATCCCTTGGGTCATTTGGGGTCAGCTGTTCTGGCTGTGTCCCCTCCCGACTTGTGCATCCTCAGCCGACTCACTGGTGGGGTGGTGCAAGAGGTAGGACAGACCTTGACTCTGTGTAAGCACTGCTCAGCAATAATGAAAACATCCCTATATTGTCACCAGAGTTTCCAGCACAAATCTAATACATAGCTACTATGAAGAAAATTAACTCTAGCCCAGCCAAATCCAGCACACTGGAAGGGAAATCCCAGAAAGCTGGCTTTGACAAAGTCTCTTCTTAGTTGTAAAGAACATGGGTACAGAAAAATGTGTTGTTCTCCCTGCAGACAAGTTGGTTTTTGTAATCTATTACAGTATTTTGGAGGGTAACATATTTTCTTACAGATGAAAGGTGGAGAAAATAGTGGGATTTGTATTTGAAAATAGTGGGAATAGTATGATAGTAATATCTCAAGACAGATACTTTGCTACCATTGAAAAAGCAGCATTAGCTACAATGGTTTTGTAGTTCAGAGAATATTGTGTTAAAGTAGGGAAAAGATGAAGTAACGCTTTTAAGACATTGTACTGGTCTCAAGAAGATAAGCAAATTTATTAAGTACCAAAGGCTTTGATCCTCCAGATTCTCAGATAGCTGCAGACTGCCAGCTCTCTGCAGAGGATAGAGTGAATAGGGCATTCATCAGCACACAGCACATGTGCAAGATATTACAAAAAGAATACTTTGATTTGACAAGATATTTAAAAATTAATGGAAGCAGTTTGCTAGAGATTGGTCTGAACTGGGAAGTATAAGCAAGCTCATCCCCTTGTCTTTCCTACCAGACTTTGCCAATTTTAAATCTAGGCCTAAAACCTTACCACAAACCTTGGGGAATTTAGAGTAAATTAGTATTAATTTTATCTGTCTGGATACTAACTCTGCTGATTGCTCTGCTATCTGTCTGATTGAATACTTCAACATATATAATTAAAATGTAAAGTAATTAAAAAGGGTTGCTTGAAAATTGTTATTTAAAAATGCACTTCATAATCAATATTGACCCAGATCTTACAAAGATTTTCAGCTGTAGCAGAACAACTTTCAAAGTGTCCAACTGTCCTCACTAAGACTTCAAATCCATTTTCATAACTGGTATACTATCTGTATGTGTTTAACCTGAGAGTATGTAAAAAAAAGAACAATAAAAGGTGGCTCTTTGTTAAGACACCTTTTCAGCAATAATTCAAAAGACACTGCTTCAATGGATTCCACAGCTATTATGGTTAATTCTGGTTTCATTAAAAGTGCTAAAACCCAATTGTATTTTCATGCCTTGAGATATTCAGTAGCATTTCAGTGTATGAAGTATAGTTTTTTTTTACTGCCAAGCATTTAAACAAAAGAAACATCAAGTAAAATATACATAGTATCTCAATATAGATTGCAAAATGCAGTTTCAGAAAGCCATTATACTCCTGAAGCAATTTATACTTGCTCTAAATATGACTAACAGAGCCAGCCAGCGCATGGCTTTAAAGTTATTCTTCCCTGTAGTTCTTCAGAAGAGAATCAGTTAAATTTTTTTAAGATATTGTACTTTTCTATCCTGGAGAAACAAAAACCAAAAACCAAACCTATGCAGTGTAGATTGAAATAATCTTATGGTCTTGGGGGGGTCAAAATTTCCTTCCCAGTTTGCTTTTTAGATTGTACTGAGAAAACAGTAGGTCTACCACTAGCTGGGGACCTCTGAAGACTCATGGCATGTCTAGAACAGTCTGTACATTAGGTAGGATACAACAGCTGAATACTGATGGTATAAGAATGGGTAGAAAGATGAAGTAAAATACTATGAGCAGTTCAGTGAAATGTGAAAAAAGGTAGTCATGAGCAATCACTTTTCTATTTTACTGTCCTTAACAGAATGAAAGCAAAATTTAATTGATCTGAAAGTAGGCAGATCTGATAACCATGGTAGGACTAATGAGTAAAGAGCAATAATGACCATGGCATAGAGATGGTTTGTATATCTCTAGCATGAAATCTAATTTGTATGGGAGAGCTTTACTGTGGCATTTTATATTTGAGAGAACATGTGTAACAAGTATATAGTGTAAATGCATTCAGTAATTGTGGAACAGTGCAATAAAGCCAGAGACAACATATGGAACTTGTGTTTATGTAGCACTTAGAGGTCAGTGAGTGTTCACGAGTAAAAATGTACTGGGCTGATAAGAAAATTGCAATAGGACAATGTATGAAATAGTACAAAATAACATTATGAGAATCTGTAACTTTAAGAGATGTTTATGTAAGAGCCAGACTTGTAGAACCAAACTTTAAGGATGCAGCTGGAATTAACGAATCATACAGATGGAGCTATAATTTCATATTTACTCCAGGGATCCTGCTTGCTAGCTATTTGGAGTGTGGATTCCTGCCATTTTAGTGTGGCATCCTGAAGATCTAAAGGAACAACCAGTGGTTGTTTGGCATACATGTTTCTACCACTTCACTCTATTCATGTCCTCTTTTCCATTGCAAATTTAGACTATTAGTGTAGAGGAATAGTTTATGTGGTTTGCACTAAGAGGGGAACTTATAACAGAGAGCCAAAATAAAATGTCATTAGGGCCAGATCACTCTGGGGAGTTCGAGAATACAGCCCATAAAATTTTGAATAGCCCAACAATATTTTGAATAAGCTACCATCTCAGAATATTTTTATCCCCATTAAACAATATGTTTTATATCAGCCTTATTTAACAATTTGGGCAGAAGAAACTGGAACCTCCCAGTAGGATATGTTAATGAAAAATGCATTAGAACTAATTGGGGAGTGTTCAGTTGTCCCAGCCCCAAGAGATTAATACTTTATGAGGAGGCTGAAGCTCTGTTTAGTTTTCTCATGGGTCCTCAGTAGTTTTTCAAACAAGAAATGCAAGATTTTAGACATTTAGTCTTTTCCTTACCTTTCCCCACATCACAAAACTGATTTCTTTTCCTACTATTTTTATTCAATACATCTTAGCAATTAAAGCTATGATACAAGCAAAAGAGTGTATTTTAACTGAGCAAATATACTTTGAAAGTCTTAAGAATATTCTGAGTATACTGTTATAGAAAATATCCTTAAATCAACTCAGTATCTTTAAATTAATTTTTGCCAGGTGTATTTTAAGTGTATGTCATCTGTTCTATAGGAGATTTAGTGGCTTTGTGCAATATGGTGTAAGAATTCTCATATTTCACAGTTCATAATTAATTTTATACACTCACATATGTCTATTTGAGATTTGTTTATATACAAATAGGAAATCCCTACATTTATAGGAATGATTTGGAAACAGTCTGTCACATAGTTTTGACGTGCTAGATAGTCACAGACTGTTGATTGTTGCACAGATTACTAGCTCAGTATTTGAAATTTATGCTTTGTGTTAGTAACTGTTATATTAGATCACACTGGTGATGCAATTATTAATGTATCCAGAAAAAATAAAATATCAAATTCAGTGAAGAATGAATCTTTTAGCTTAATTCAAAATTCAGAATTTTTTATTCCACATTCTTGTTTTTCACAAGTTTATACCATTAAAACTGAATACATTTGCACAATGAAAGGAATGTTATGTGAACATTCTTTTGGAAAAAAGCAATTATTTGCTGTTGATATTCCATAACTTTTCATGTATTTTCACCTAACTAATGACTCATTTTTACTTTTTAAAAAGTCTTGATCCCCCTTGTGAGTCAGCCATCACAGAATTTAAAAGGACAAGTTATGTTCCCCTGCATAGGTATTTATTTTACTCTTTTAAGTATGTGTTTGGAAATAATAAATATTTTTTTGTTCCTGTTGCATATAGGAACTTTAAAGTACACAACAACTATAATGGTTTGCCTTTAAAACTAGATGCAAATTTGTACACTTTTGTTTTTCTTTTATAATGGAAAACTGGCATGTTTGTTTGACTACTGCTGTAGAAGGTTGAAGATTGAATGTGACACAAAGAAAACATGAGTTTGAGATAGAGGAAGCTCTTTCTTGCAGAAAATAAGTTACCCTGATTTGAAGGGCTGAAAGCCAGATTATGTTACATTACCCTATTTAACCTCTTTTGTAATGCAGAGATGTATTTACACTATAAATCTATCCCAAATCAGTTGTTGTCAAAAAGACTGTTTAGAATTGTTTATTATATAGGGGTTTTTTTTTAATTGGTTTGATTTGTAGAATAAATGCAAGAGTGAGTTAATTGATGTCAAAGATATCCCCATTTTCTGCTCAGATTCCAGGCATCTACAATTCACCTTTCAGAAAATCCCCAGATCCAATGGAGCTGCTGCTACGGAAGTCAAAGCCATTGAGCAACAGACAGCAGCAAACAAAGAGTCCTTTTACCTCTGAGCTCTACAATTGGCCAACTTGTAAAAGGCCTCCGACTTTCTCCTCAGGACAGCCCTTGCCAGCTATCAGCAGACAGAAACCTCAGGTAATATTTTTCAGTGTCTCTGTGACAGCTTTTGTTGATATATTTTGTCATTGATAATCATAGAATATCTCAGATCATCAAGTCCAACAACCCCTTTTCTGAATTTGTGTTTTTTTTTTTTTTACATAGATCCAGTGCTTACATTCAGGATATAAAGTCTTTGAAACAGATTTGTCTTAAAGAGAAAGAAATCTAGGTGATTCATAAAAACAGGGATACATGATTCTTTATACTTTAGTCCTTTGGGGAAAAAATGTCATTTCCAATATTTAAAAGGGAAGACCTGATATAATTTCATATCAATATTATGATTCATTAGAGGTAGGAGTCTAAATTTCCAATTTTAAATCAATAAAAATAGGAAAAATTAAAAATAATAGGAGAAATTAACCAGTTATGATAACTTTTTCCACATTTGCAATTGTTTTCCATATGAAAGCCAAGAGACATCCTCCCCATCTCTTTTCATTCCTGCTCTTTTGTGTCCACTGGTTGTGTGTCAGCTTTAATTACATACATCTCTACATTTTAGTCTGCAACAGAGCAAAGTTGCCCTGATCATACTCTTAGCTGTCATGGTCTCAATTTTTATATCAGCTCCTGTCAACACATGCTGCAGATAGCTTTGCTTCTCTTCTATAAAGTAATGGAGATCTCTGAGATAATGCATCAGCATGAATATCCCACAAGATGCCAAAACAGCTTTTGCCACCTGATTATCAAAACCTACTGGGTATATGCCAAATATTCTCAGCAGACAGACTTTTGAAACGTTTATGTTCCTTGCTTGATGATAATACAATAACATGTAGCTTTTGCCAGTAAATGCCTTATGAAGTTGCTTTTGGGATAGAAGTATTCTCTTTCCCTCTATTCTGAAGAATTTCTCATTTTGTCCAATCTACTGATCTTTTTACTTAATCACACATGTACACTTTTAGTGCCTGTTTGACTTTGAATGACAACATCTTCAGAACCTCTATTTTGCTTAGAAAGACAACACTTCTAAATATGTCCTTCTCAGTAACTTTGACTGAGGATCCACTCTGCTTTTGACATTAAAGATCAACTTCAGAGCAGTTCTCTTTGTTCTTCCCTCCTTATGTTCTCCTTACCTTGACTGTATGAGCTTCCTCATCAAATGAACTCAGCTCACAGCAGAATTGAGACAAAGTGTGAGCCCACAAACAGTTTGGGTGATCAGGGCATTTGGGATTGAGATAAATACGATGTTATAGCTTTACCATCTGGGACCAAAGGGTCTATAACAGTCCTTCAGCAGGATGTGACTGAATGTGCCTTCTCTCAGGATAGAGGGCAAGATTTTTCCTAATGGACATGGTAAAGGAATCATGCTTTTAAATAATAAGGGAACTCAAGGTTTTCCATTGTAAAACCGTATATAAAGTATCTTACAAGCTTCTGCTTGGGTTTGGAATATTTTACAGACCTTTCTAAGTTCAGACACATGCACAGCAGTCGTGCACAGATAGCCTTTTAGAACAAACCAGAAGAGTTCTGTTTATTTTCTGCACCTCAAAGAGGGAATTTACTATATAATACTTTAATCCTTTCCGCACCCTGGGATGTACACTGTGGTGTAAATTTTCAAAGCACAGAGCGTGGATTTAGCTGCGCGACTCTTATTGATGTTAATGGGAGTCACACGGCTAAATCCCTACACAACACTTGGACAATTTAGGGTTGTGTGTCTAAGAAAGGACACTGGTTTGAGCTGATGAAACAGCTGGAAATGAAAACCCATCAGAACACATCATCCTGAAAGTTGTCTGGTGTGACAATAAGAAATTTAATTACTAGATATACTTGTGTCCTAGTACTCTGTGGTAACACTTCTGCACACCAAGCTTCTTTTTCTAACATCTATCCAGCCCACTGTGTTATTTTACTGCAGGTATCTAAAATTTGTATTACCTGTAGGGTTCAATATTTTCTATGAGAATGTCAATCTTATCTTTAAAAGAATAAAAATTAACTATTTTTCACCTTTCTCTTTGGGAAATAAGTATTTACCATTTTATACATAAGCTCTGTGTGTGTAAGATAGTGTATTTAAAATGAAGTTTAAATATGCATCAATTAGATCTATAATTTTTATTGCTGAGTTATGAGTTAACTAGAATTAGTTTTATGCAAACAGATAATGCTAAAATTAGTCATTTGCTCAATAAAAGGCATTAATAACAGAAAGCACATTCCCATTTTGAGGGGATTTTTTGAGGGCATGCTGGGATGGGACAGTGAAAAATATGTAATTTCTGTTCTATGTTTCTGTTCTGTTTCTAAATGAATATATGGTTTCTGTTTCTGTGATTAAGTACTAAAAATGCTGATCTGCTAAACTTTATTTGGCAGTGAGATTTATGCTACTCAGTACAAATCCCAAACATAGAACACAGACTTATGCGAGTTGTTTCCAGGGTGAAAACTTGGTTGAGTCCATCCCTTCCTCTCCTGGCCTGACCTTGGCAGGAGGATTTCCATTTTGAAGCAGGATGCCTGAAATGCTTGCATGTACATAGACACCATTCTACCACAGATTCCACAAATCTTGTAAAATGGAAATAGATAAGTGGATTTTTTAGAAGTCTTGTCATCTTAGATATAGTCCTTAGGTGCCTATTTCTAGGTAAGTTTTCTCAAATACATGATTCAGAGTAATGGGAAAAATCCACAGGCAATGTTTAGTATTATCTTAGTATTCTAACATATATATTCCACTTTCATTAGTGATGACACAGGCTTGCTTGAGAGACCTTTGCTTAACTGCACTTTTTCCTCCTCCTCTCTAGTGATCTCTATTTGGGATCACTATTTGAACTATGAATTGAGAAAGAGTTAGAAGGTCTTAGAAATTAAAGGTGGAATAACTCCTTTGCTTAGATACCTGGTTTGGCCCTATGCTGGTGTAATGTGAGACAATATTTTGCAATGAAGAAGAAATATAATAATATGAAAGACTATTTTCTAAAAGCAAACATATTTATTATGACATTTGATAATAGTACATTTCATTCTTATTTCCTTTACATACCCACTTGGCACAAATATCTTGCGATAAAGAGTATTCATTTTTTATGTTCAATTTTGCACTATTTTTACAACTTGATCATCCGATTATATATTACTAGAACATTGCTTACTAGTGTTAATGGTTCTAGTATTGATTATTCTTTCACAGGAGATAAGACTTTTCATTCTGTTTTTAAAGAGTTCTTGTGGTCATATTAAATTAGCATGTATTTTTACTCAGAAAATAGAAGCAAGAAAATCTCTGCAAGAAATGTAAATATTATGCTTATGTGCTTACTAGGACGTTTAACGCAATTTCCAGAGCGTGGTAGTGTGCCTTTAAAAAGTAAAGTTACAATAGAAATCCATTAACTACTTTCAAATATAGCAACCCTCCTGTCCAGCTGTGAAAAGTACTAGATGATACTTATTTGCCATTTGTGTTATTTACGGTCCATGACTTTTATGGTAACTGGTTCCTATTATTGGTTTCTATTAATGTAAAACATAAGTGAACATAAATGAGGCGTGAATCATTTCTTTTTATTAGCCCCACAGTCTTCACTCAGTGCTTGCAGTAACTCCAGCTGTGACTTGTTAGTGATAACCTATTTAAAGAAGGGTATCTTTAAGAATAAAGGGTATGATTAGGAGTCTTTGTCTGTTTATAGTTTCAGAAGGTTTCACTAGTTCATTGCAGGATCAACAATGATGAAAATAAAATAAAAAAATCATTAGCAACACTTCTAAATCCAAGATTGCCACTAAACTGTCCTGACCATGATATAGCACTAATTATACTTCAGGTAAGTTCTTACTGGTTAGTACTAAAAGCAAGAAATAGGATATGTCACTTTGACAGTACAGGAAAGAGCTTCTTGCTTCTATTTAACTGTGCTGTTAAATGGTAAATGCTGATATGATCAGTTATTAAACAATATACTCTGTAAAAAAAGGAATTAGTATATAGAGAGATTTGTGAAAGAATTACAAACTTGCTTTTTGTTTTTAAAGAATAGTGAAATTAATGTGGAATTAGACATTTCAAAAATAGGCTATGTGTCTGTATTATTTAAGTCAGTAGTTTGAATTGTATTAGAAGAATTATATCGTAATTCATGTATCAAGTTACCTTCCAGATAGCTTTATAGTTCAATTGAAAAGAGCATATTCTTTAAGGTAAAACATTATTTATCAAAAGGGAAAGACTTCAGCTTTCTACTTAAACAGAATCTAGACAGAGTTAATACTTGTGTATCAGATTTCATTTCAGCAATATTTTTTTTCTAAGGAAAAGCTAAGTTTTTGTAATTAGTTCTAACAATTTATTAGTTTAAAATAATAAATATTTATTACTAGCTAAATAAAACTGGAGGGTACATTTCTCTTATAGCTTTAGAACATGTTATCAACCTTTGTGTTATCTGTAACTCTCTATCAAAATGAACTGCTTTAATTATTTTTGAGGAAAAGTACTGTTGCACTTCCCAGTCATTCTGTGTCCTCTTGATTTCATAATTAATATGTCATGAATAAAAGAAGCAAAGAAAAGAACTGGAACCCCACAATAAAACACTTACATTGTGCTATACCTTTCAGGGGCCTTTCCGTGATACTGCTGAAGTATTTTGGCAGCGCCACAAGCCTTTGGAACCAACCTTGCACATGGCAGCGTTCATCAATTCACCACTGGACAAGGCCAGAGAGGAAAGGAAAAGGGAGGATTGGCAAAACTGTATACATGACAAAAAGTAAGTTCTTTGTTTTTTCTTATATTGTTATGAGAATGTTTTCTTTATTCTGTTGCTTTCAGAAACCTTTCATGCCTGACAAAATGAAATGTCAAATCTGACAGCTTACTAGCAAACATTCTATGAACATCCTTCTGAATTCTGTGTCCTTAGATTATAAACTGCTCAGGGCAGAGACCCTATCTTGTAATTGTGTGCCATGTGCCATCCATATCTATGACTTTATAGCAGAACTTGTAATAGTAATAATAATATGGGATGCAACAGAGGGGTTTCATGGGAAATAAGAAAACAAATGCAAATTCTGTTCTACCACATGCACCTTGCCAAGGAAAAAATACTGGTTGGTCTTCGTATTCAGTGAGTTAACAGATTACATGAGGGCAAAGTGGTGTTGCATGCCAAAGAGACTTGCTTTCTCTCCCAGGAGGTTAACAAAGCTCACTTGGAGGGGGCAAGAGCATATGTTGCACATGTTAGAACATGGAGTCATTTGTAAAACTGTATTCATCTTTGAAGCAGTTTTGTTTCCTAAGCCATATCATCTGTAATAGTGTCAGGCAGACCAGTTCTTTTCCACATGATGCCAAATAGATATAATTCATGCCAAAAGATTTAAGGCTTCTGACCCAAAAGATTTAAGGCTATTGACAAAATATTTCCAGTTCTTTTCTCGTCATGATGGAACTCTCTTGTCCACTCGTAATAAAGGCCTGTTAAGTCACTTGCACTGGGTTTGTCATTAACTAGAAAAAAATGATGTTTTGTCAATTTTTCCCTTGAATTCACTGCTTTTGGCAATCCTCTGGCACTTTAATACCAGAATTCAGGACAGAAAGGAATCACTTATCCTCATGAACAGCTTGTGAGCCACTGATTCACTGGAAGACAATGCTTTACTATCTTTGATCTGTTTCAAACTTTTCCATCAGCTCCATGTTGCTATATGTTAGGACTAGGACTTAATGCCAGAATCAATTTGATTTGCATGGTTTGGCTTTTCTAGTTTTATTGTTGGATCATTTTCCTGATTTAATATTAACTTGAAACAGTAAATAAAAAAAGTAAAAATCTTAGTTTGGCTTCTTTTCCACATTTAGGCAATGTTATTCTTTATATTTGGTGCAAAATATGAGATCTAGTACCTTGTATTCCTGTGGTAAGAAAACCGTAACTGAGTTTAGTTACAAGTAAAAATGTCCTTCTGGTTTCTACTCCTCTTTGTGTTCTTTTATTTATTGAACTGATGCATTCAAAGTGAAGATGGATGATGTTCTTCCTTTAAAGGCATAACTATAATGCCCAGTTTTTATTTCACGAGGTTTACCCCAGACATTATTGTGCCAGCAGTGTCAGAAGGTCAGATCTTGTAATAAATATTTTGCTGGCTGTCTTCAGTGAGTGAATTGTGAAGCTTTGGTCTTGTACAGTTAAAATTTGAAGCCTCCAACTTAGATATTAATTGACATGGGGTTTTTATTTACCTTATGGGTAAAGAAGCATTTAGAGCCATCCTTAATGCACAGAAGCAGTGTCCTAACACCAGTGATGCTCAGCTTCATGCATGCTAAATGTCTAGTGTATTATACATTTTCAGGCTGTGATCATTCTGTCTGTGGTTCATTTTCAACCAACCATGCAAGGATCACATCTGTAACCTTGAAAAGGTGATGACAGAGTTGCAGGTCATCATCAAGACTCACAGTCTCTAGTAATGCTGCAGCTGCTATGTGGGATGCTGGTCTCCAGGGATAAGCCTGCAAAGGGTTACTCAAATTCTGCAGTAGCTTTTTTTCCTCACCAGTGTCTATTATAAATTGAAAAAATTCTGTCTCTTTCTATGTAATTGTGTACTTTAGGACTGTATTTCTTCCTGGTAGTGCTTCCTATGTTGATTATTCTTCTGGTTTAGAAAATAAGGAGGGAATGAGCAGCAGAAGTATGTGGCATTTGTTGGGAAAGCTTGTGTTTGCATAAGATGAAGTCTTGAATACTGTGTGATATCTTTTGAGATGGACAAATTGTCAGTGTATACCTGCAATTTCCAACAAAAATCAGAATTCCCACTTGCCTCTGATTATCAGGGTTCTTTAAAGCAGAAATGTTTTCTCTAAGTGTTTCAAGCTCTTACAAAGTTACTGCTTCTGATATAGTGCAGAAATAATTGACAAAGCTATGGGAGAGCCTGTGACAGGCAGAAGCAGTACAAATGAAAGCAAGAGAATGTTGTGCTTCCTTAAAGCAACTGCTGGAATTTTCTATAGAGCAACTGAGTAATCTACCCTAATGATTCCTTTTTTTCATGTAATTGAAGCTGTTACTGCTTTATTGTGATATTTTCCATGCAAATGAAGTGATTTCCCTCTCCACTTCTGTAGGAATGACAATTGACTCCTTCAGGATAGCCACTTAATAAACTAGTGTCTAGTTTGAGACACCAACTGCTGGATCTAGCAGATATAGGTCACTAAGCATGAAAATTTCTGTATTCAGTTGCATGCAGCTGCACACTGGATTAAAAAAAGTAAATTATCTTCATTAACTTTGCTAAAATGTGTCTCATGTAACATGCATCATGCTTCAAAGTATACAATTAAATATCTTTATAAAGTCAGCATACATCAGAATGAGTTGCAATGTCATGATAGAATAGGGATAAACCAGCAGTAGTGTGAGGCTGAGGTTTCCTGATTTACTGTAGTCTTCTGGTGTGACATCAGGCAAGTCATCTCAGCTTCTGGCTATGTCCATGCTCATTGCTGCACTGGAGATGTCCAAGACAGTCCTGAATGCACTGGCAAGCTTGTGTGCAGCAGAGTGCAATGTTTGTGCACTCTGCCTCTCATGTGCTTTGTGGGCGCTGCAGGAGAATGCTTTCCATTAGAACCAGATTAGGGGCTTCTGTGCTATGCAGTGCTGTGCACAAAAGATGCACTTGTAGAGAAGTTAGTGATCTAAATAAGCTCCATACTTAGAGAGCATAAGTGTTATGAGCTGCCTGGTATTAATGGTAATAACATTAAAAAATCAGGGAACTTCAATAATATTTAAAAGTTAAAAAAATCCTTAAATTTCTACATTTGTAAGATCTTTTCCTGTATTTCTGATTTAGCTGTAGTGAAAATGGCTTCTACATTTAAAGTCATACAAATATAACACATCTGAAAACTTTATTCATATGCTTTGCAACTTCAGCAATTTGCATATTTTCTGGACTGTCATGTATTGTGATAAACAGGGATTATCATACATTTTCAGATAATGTTTTCTTAACAATTCAACTTCCATTTGTAACTCTTCCATTTATTTTAATTACTAGCACAGTGTGCAACATTTATTAATCAGCAGAGTCTTTTTAAGTTAAAATACTAAATTAGCTAACCCCATTAACACAGAATACTCCAAACAAGCAGTAATAGGAGAGGTAGTTACTGTGCAAATTGTATTATACATGCGGGTGCTCTAGGGCACAGTTAAGCATGATTACCCTCTTTTGATCCAGTATTCCTCTGCTTCTTCCAGCTAATTTCCACTGGAAATTTACAAAGAAGTGCCTTCGTTTTTCCATCTTAATTTTTCTAATGAAGTTCTGGTACTTTATAACACTGGGGATGCAGATAATAAGTCTGTGCATAATTAAGAAGTTCCAGAATTTACTGCAAAAGAGATCTTTTATTTCCTGCAGGAAGTAGACTATGCTTTTATTTGTCACTTTACATTATTGCAGGCAGGAGTTAAACAAAAAAGCCAGAGGATACTTAGATTTACTGATGTTAGGATAAAAGTGATTGATAGTTGATTAAAAGGTATGGAGTTAGCATATTGCTGTGGACAATATGTTTAACAATGCACCCAAAATAAGTTTCTTATGGCAAGATACTGCACTAAAGGTAATCTGACTAGATATGTTAAACAAAATATTTTGTCTTTATTTTTGTGAATAACATTTTGATTTTAATATGCACTCATTATGAGCTAAATAATGGCTGTGCTGCTGCACTTATTTTGCTATGGAAAACCATTGTATTTCTTCCTTTGTTCCCTCAGTGATAAGATAGATGTTGTTGGATTTGATGATGAAATTAGTTCAGGTATAACACAAATTTGAAAGCTTAAAATTAATTTCATGTTTTATTTAAAGAAAATAAAATATAAAAAAGTGGCAGTTTTCTGATAGGGAAGTATAGTTTGTTTGAAGCTAATTGTTCATGGTCTTCTTCAAAGTAAGGTAAAACTTTTGTTTGAATGAGATCAACACAACAAGGAATTGAATTGCTACTGTCTAGAACCACAATTTGACACCACTATTGTGCATCTAAAGTTAAGATATTGGTAGCATTTTTACTACTAAATTACAAAACTGTACAGTATATGCAAATATTATGAAAGCTTGAAAAAGCACATAAGCAGAATATTCCTTTTAGTTCAAGGGTTTAATATTTCTTATTGTGTCCTGGTAGTGCAGCATGTATGGCGGTCTGTCAGGAGATCTACTGCCAGTTCTTTCTCAGAAGCCTGGGTAAAAGTCCGAAGCATTTCTGGTATCAGGATTATCTCTTTGTCCTGCTAAACAGCTGGGATTTTGCCTCTTAGGCATGTCCAGAGAACATGCTGAAGGACTACTCAGTTTTTTTGCCAGCATTTAAATTCAAGAACAGTTTAATGCCTCTGAACTGTGTCCTGTTGGTATCATACAACACCAGGATGGTGCCACCCAGCAGTAAATGATGGACCTGACAAATCCTCCTTCCTGTTTGTGCTGCTGCTCTCTTATCTCACACTGTCATAGACAGAGGCCAGTACCTACTGCTGCTTCTGTCATCTTGGTCAATCCAATTGGGAAGTCTTCAGTGTCTAAAATGCTTGTTACATCTCCTGTAACAGTAGTGAGAGATAGTACAATAAAAGAGACATAATAGAGGAAAGAATGGTATGTGAGGCATGCAGGAGGAAAGATCATGAGGGCATAAAAATGTGGGGAAAAGAAGGATTAGAAAGGTGAAATTAATCATAATGAATAGTAGCAGGGAGGTGCAGGATAGGATGAGTGAAGGGAGAGGTATTTGTTAACAACAAATATCTAGAGTATCTTTCAAAATTCAAATACACGCCACTAGCAGCTGTCAGCTCCAGGATTGGCTACTAAGTCAAGGCTTCTAGATCTTTTTTATGCTTATTAGTTTCAACATAGTGTGGTCTTGGCAACCATGCAGCTGGCCTTCATTACTAGTGACTCTGACAGCTTTGGTCTGGTGCTCCCTCAGGTTATCTATGTGTAATACTGCTGTAGGCAGTTTCCCATTTTTAGTTCCAGCTCTTTCCCCCTGTCTTGAACATATTCTTTGGCATATCTCTCATTCAAGCTTTTGTCATGGGTGAAATTAAATAATTTTTCAGTACTAAATTTATTTATTTTTCAGCTCCCATTAAATCATCAGCTTTTGGAAAGACTCAGCTTATGCTGTGTTTTATGGCATAATATAACACCAGTGTGGAATTTAATTCTTCTTTGATCCTGCTACTACTATCTCTGTCATATTTACTGAAAACCTTTCAGGATTTCTGAATTTACATTTAAATCACAAGGAAAGGCTGAAACACAGATGTAAGAATCCTGAGAGTGAGCTTTTTGAGGAAAAAATTATTGAGGTCTAAATTTGTGCACATCGTACGATTGTCTGGATTTAATTTTCTTCTCCTTCCATCACTCTCTTCTGTCACATTCAGAGCACATAATGTCATTAATTTGGGGAAAAGCTGTGTCAGGTGTATATATAGAGCTACAGAACACAATACCATTACTGAAGTGTTTTGCAGTGCTGTTGCTTTTTACTATTATTATTGGTTGTGGGGGTGTAATGACTTTTGTATGACTCCCATTAATTTGGTTACCCTACTTAACACAAAAAATTGTTTTAATGTTCTTTTTAATTACTTATTCACATAGAGTAATGAGAATTCTTAGTTGCTTTAAACAGACAGTGAATTTGCAAGCATATGATCCTTTCTTGTAGTTAGATTGTTAGCACTATAATGATCTACCCACCTGGCTCAGACAGCAGAACTATAGACAGGATTAAAGAAAGCAAGTTTCTACTTCAGGCTACTATATTTTAGTTTTTTTCAGTTTTAGTATTTTTTATTGTTCAATGTTCTTCATCAGAAATTCATAGCTGATTTAATTTTTCTTTTACTCAGCCATAGACATACATTGCAGGCTGTATGGCACATGCTCCATTTAATGATCTTAGAGGAGATATGCAGAAGATCACATTTATACTAAACTGCACATAGAACATGCTGTTAGTTGTGTCTTAAAGTGCTACAGTGTGTGTATACTTTTGTTTGGAATCGTGGTAGAACATAGATTACTGTGACCATTTTTTTGCCACAAAGATTAACTGATCCACAGTAAAATCAAAACCTCTATGTAGGAAATTGTATAGGGAAAACTATAATAATTTACTTTATCTTTTAATTTTCTCTCTTTTTTTTTTTTTGCCATGTTGTGTATAAATTTTACAGATATAGCATTCATGTTAAATTATGAATACAATGGCTCAACTACATTCTATGCATACATGGGCAAATCCCTAAATGGCTAGCCCTGTCTTCTCAGCTATCTAATCCCCTGAGAAAGCCAATTTTCTTTCATGTCTGAGCAAAAGAAAAATGTACTATTAAAATGCAATTCAGAAGTGATAAAAACTGCAAGTGGAGCAGCCACCTCACAGCACCTTCAATGTATTCTCTGGGACACTGGGGCCACATTAATTTGTGTGTGTGTGTGATGTCCATCCCATGTGCAAATTAGCATTACAAGTACCATAATCTGTCTTATGTGAGAGTGTGCTTTCCCTTGAGTATACACATGCTACTATAGCTTTGTATAATTTAAAAGTCTGCTAACTCAGTGTTTTTCTTTCACTAACTTTACATGCCGTTTGCCTGCAATACTTCATGGATTAAATTGATATAGCTGGCAAGATTCTAAACCTGTTTCTTTTTACAAAGTAGAAAGAAAGAAAGAAAGGTAATTTAAGCACACAAACACTAAACAGTTGCTGATGGATCAGTTAGTCCAAATAAATAATTTTCTGAGTCAGTATCAGCTGAGAGACAAAAGGTATTTTAATCCCTATCTTATCAAAAACTTATTTGACTGTCTAACTCTCATAGGGATTCTGGATTCTGAAAAGCTTTCAGCTGGGAAAAGGTTTTACTTAACTATACCTGTTGTCATGGCAGTTGAGTGATATGTTAAACTTCTGAAGCATATACTTCTAATTTTACTGTATAATATTTGTTCCTGCGCTTGTAGAATAAAGAATGTATGTTGCTTTTTCAGAATACCAGCAATTATAACTTAATTCACAGGTTTTACTGTTTATTAAAATGTACTTTTTTGCTCTTGTGACTCTTGCAAACTGAAATAGGTGGAGATAAGACATCTTTGTAGGGTCTTTTGCAGATCCTATACATGCAAGAGATTTTTCACTTTCCTCCATACCTTTTGCTGTGGAATCTACCCAGAAAACCTGCAGTTGTCCTTAACAGTTAGGGACATCCATCTGAAAAACTGTTCCATGACCAATGCAGGTAGCTGCAGCTTCATTGTTTGGTGGCACTTTGTAAGCAGGGAGTCTGCCATCAGTATGACCAAAAGTGAAGGAATCGGATTCCAAAAGATTGCTAATTAGGACAGCATTATAACTTGAGAATGAAGTACACAATTTGTGAATTTAGAAGAGATAATTGCTTTGTGATCTGCCAATATGTGAAAGTCAACAGTGCTACTTGTATATATTTCTGTTTTCCTAAATGACAGTACTGTTCATTTAGCTTTGATTAACAGATATCAAATCATGCATATCTAGTTTAAGGTACAAGTGAACCAAGTTACAAGTTTGTACAGAAAGTCTTCATTTTATCCCAGCGAAAGTCTGTATCTCTTTGCTCCAAATTTAATTTGGAAGCAGCTATAGGAGAAATTGCACTCACAATAAAGTGTTCACAAATCATGTAGATGAGGCCCTCACTGATAAGCTTTAGTGGTGTTCTTGGCAGCCTTGGGGTAATGGTAGGACTTGATGATCTTAAAGGTCTTTTCCAACCTAGCTGATTCTATGATTCTGTGATTCTGATATCGATGGGGAGCATTAAGAATGTACTTGAAAGTAGCAGGAACATATGTTCACATCACCTCCTGTAGCGCTGGTATCTGTGATTTACATTATAGTGTTGTGTCTAGAGTAGGGCATAATTGAATTTAAAATATTCTTGATTTTCAGATTTCTGCCATTTTCTTCATATAATAAAGATAAGAAGTATGAGCCATTGATTCATAGGTCAGGCAAATATGGCCATGAAGCATACGGAACTAAACACTTCCGAGAAGAAAATCCTAAGAAGTGGGTTGCAGACAAGGTAAGTCACTGCACAAATTAGAACTCTGTGAATTTGAGCCTCATCCAGAGATCATGGAATCTAATGGGAATCTTTCTAGCATGTTATAAAATTACACAGAGCTGATGCAATGAGATTTTGGCTTTCCTCAATTCTTTTTTCTGGTAAATATGGTTTGAGGAAGTTCAGCACCTGCATGATAAGCATTTAAAAGTCTGATTGAATTCAACATTGGTTATGTAAGTTTTGCAAAATTTTATTCTATCTGTGTTGCGTTTTCTAAGAGATTTTTATCTCCCTGTAAGCAAGATTGCATATTTACTCTTGCATATTAGGATAAACCTTCAGAAAATGATGGCAAAACCTGATCAATAACAACAAAAAAGCAAAAAAACTTGCATTCTTTGTAAAATTCTAAAACTTACTGAATAGCCAATTTTTACTGTAAGATAGTCTCATAAAATTGCCTGGTTTTTCAGGAACATCTCATATATTTCTGGTTTTGTAATGCCATGAGAGGCAATTTTCTCAGAAAATGTTCTAACATGTGTTTGTGTAACTTTTTGCATTACTTCTACTTGCACTGGGTATCATAATTTCCCAGTACAAGAAAGATAATGGAGTTGGTTGAGAGTGAACCACAGAGCCACAAAGAAAGTTAAGTGACTGGAGCATCTTTTGTAGGAAGAAAGGTTGAGAGAGATAGAACTCTTCAGTTTGGAGAAGTGCAATGGGAGAACTTAGTAATGTGTATAAATACATGATAAGAGGGAATGAAGTAGAGGGAGCCAGACTCCTCTCAGACTCAGTAGTGTCTAGTGACAGGGCAAGAGACAGTGAACACAAACTGAAATGCATGAAATTCTACCTCATTTTTACTGTAAATGTGACAGAGCACTGGCACAAGTTGGCCAAGGAGGTTGTGGAGTCTCCATCCTTGGAGGTATTCAAAATGCCACTGGATATGGTCCTCGAAATGTATTCTAGCTGAGTAGGGGGTTGGACTAGATCATCTCAACCTATATAATTCTGGAATTGTGTAAGATGTGATTACTTATTCCTCTGAAAGTAATTTAACCTGTGGAAACAAGAAGTTCCAATGAATCTTATTTTGAGATGTAATATTTCTTAGAAGAATTCTTTATCAAAACTTTAAAAATTATCTCAGAGTAAAATTTTGGTATTTTAACATACATTAATTAAATTGCACTGCAAATAAAGGCCCAGAGATCAAAATTCAAACAAAAAGATGTGACTTTGTCTTTCAAAAGCAATGAGTGGAGGATATGACTGGCTGGATATCCACAGAAGAAGTATGATATATAAATATGATCTAAAAGTCTTACTGGTGGTACTGATCTTGTCCTGTAAAGACTCTTACTTTTCCAGTTCTTGATCAGGCCCAGATGATGATATAAAACAATGTAAATATATTTATATTGAATATCATATCACATATCATATATATAATATTATATAAAATATGAGCTCAGCTGAAACAGCTAAACTCACTTTGCATTAACTCAACATGACTTACAGCCTTCCAACCTAATTCTAAGTCAATATGACCCTACCATTAGGAGCTGCTTACCCAAAATGAGAGAGAAAAGAGTTGGGTTTGACCTACCTGCTGCTTTAATGGTCATTATTATCAGAAAAACAAAAGAAAATAAAAGAAAACAAAACAAGCAAACAAACAAAAAAAAAAAACAAACAACCAACCAACCAAACAAACAAAAAATCAAACCAACACCTCCCCAAAAGCCAAAACAAAACCAAATCTGAACCTCTTCACTACATTTTAATGGGAAAAGGTCCTATATGCAGGTGGGAGGTCATACTTCTGTTACTGCTAAATTTGAAAGAAGTTTCTGTCACTTTCTTATTTCTCAGCTTGTGTTTAAACTTTGTATATATGATTGCTATGAGCAAAATTATCCTGTTCTAACAAATCAAAAAGCTAAAGGGCATGTATCAAATTATTACCCCACAAAATTTTTGCTTAACACTTTGTCTGCTAAACACAGTCCTCCTTTGAAATCCCCATGAGATGATATTTTTGTGGATGAAACTTCTATTACAACCTGAAAAACTGACAACCCTGCTGTAACAATATTCAGCTTCTGACAGTATTATACTAGAGAAGTTTCCCTTATCTCTGCTGGTAAGGTGAACAACTGTGTAAGTTTTTCCAAGGAGTCAGTTCAGTTGTCAGTGGATCAGTGACCACTCTGAGCTGCTACGAGCTGGGTATTTTTAAACCACATATAAAAATGTTACCCTGTGTATATTCATGAGCATGTCCTAGTTGTATTTTCCTGAGGTTTTCGTGTGTTTATAAGTATGCATTTTAATTCAAGTCACAAAAAGATTAGTATGTAAATTATATAATTACTTTAGAAACAAAATGAACAACAAAGCAAAATATTGCCTTGTTATATTTCTTTTGGAAAATGAAAGGGTATTAGCATAGACTTCCTCTAAACATTGTAATTACCATATCTATGTAAGGAAAAGTTATTAGTTCTTCTTTTCATCTAGTTATAATCTGAAAAATTTTATCTCACTCACTTTACATCTCAAAGAAGTTTGAGTGAATGGAAAAACTGTTGTATTTTAATTCTTCATTAAAAATAAACAAGAAATAGAAATTTTATACTTCTGAAGGGGGCCTACAAGGGTGCTAGAAAAGGACTCTTCATCAGGGACTGTAGCAATAGGACAGGGGGCAATGGGTTTAAGCTCAAACAGGGGAGATTTAAGTTAGATATAACAAAGAAATTCTTCCCTGTGAGGGTGGTGAGGTGCTGGCACAGGTTGCCCAGAGAAACTTTGGCTGCTCCATCTCTGGCAGTGCTCAAGACCAGGTTGGACAGTGGCTTGGAGCAGCCTGCTCTAGTAGAAGGTGTCCCTGCTTGTGGGAGGGGGTTGGAACTGGATGAGCGTTAAGGTCCTTTCAAACCCAAACCTTTCTATGATTCTGTGTGAAACTGAACCTAGTTAGTTTACCTAGTTGTAAATCACTACAAAAATAAAAATGATTGCATGTTTAAAGGTTAGTGTTATATGTCTAAATGCAAGGGAATGCTTTTGATAGAATTTATGGTAGATGTATCAATATAAAAAAATTACCAATCACTGTGAATTTAATCTACAACAATAGGTTCCAGTGTAGCTGGACAGTCAAGGGATCAAGTAAGCTAACTATAATCTCCAAGTTGTCAAAACACTCACATATGAGGCAGAAATTATAGCTCACAGCCTTTAACCAGCATTGGAGATAGTTTGCATATCCATTTTAAAAAAATGACTTTAATGGCAGCATTTAATGTTTTCTTGTTTGCAAAATTCAGGAAGTGACATTTTAAGGTGTTCCTTCCTGACAGATTCTTTCCTCTGATGCCTTATTATAGATGCATTACAGTACAACTGCCTCACTGTTTCATTATTTGCACAGGGATTTTGGCCCTAAACAGAATTTTATTATCTAAAAAGCATAAAAATACCCAGTACTGCAAAGAATTAATTTAGAGAACCTAAGCATTTTGCACAGAACATAAAGTTGACCTTTACCGTCTACAGCTTTTGGAATGGAGTGGGATGTGGAACACATCATAGATTTAATGTGGCAAAACACTGTCTGCAGAAACTTGGGTGGGACTGTGACTGCCTGCTTATTGCACCCGATGAATCTGCTGTCACCAGCATCCTGATAATAATGAACATTCAGCTTAATGACCGTGATTATGATTATCATAATTGATGTGCAAGTGCAGTGTGTGGGAATCATTACAGCTGAACTGTACAGCAGAGAAACATGCTTTAGTTATGGATAATTTTACTTTTATGCATTGATTGGGATAAAATATGCTTTTAAATTTCAACAGGCTAGCTTGCTATAATTTTAGGAAGATTTCTACATGTAGGAATTGATGATTATAAGTTTCCTGCAAAATAGTTATTCTAGCTGTTTGTTTGGAATTGTTTCATTCCATTAATAATGGGAAATAATTAAATAATTAGACATTGTCAAGAGGAAATCACTTATAGGCTACTGACAGTGTTAATCAAATACCAAGTTCACATATTTCCAATTGTCATGGCTTTGGCTATGAAAAGAAAAATAGCCCTTGTAATTCCCCATCAACTCTATTTTTGGTGCAACTGTAGAAATTGTGCTGTATTCAACAGTACTGGCATTTTCACACTGTATTGTGCAGCCATTAGAGCAGGCAATAGTTCATCCTTATGTAAATTATATCACTTCCATCTTTGTCACCAGAGGCAGAGAATTACAGATCAGCTTAATAAGCAAATGGTCTCTGAAACTGGGTAACAAAATTGGCTTAAAATCACTTACAAATTCTACTTTTGATTTATTTATTTATTTTCAGTAAATATCATAATGTACTGTTGAGAAGGAAGTGTATTAAAACGGCAGGAGAATGTCACATCCAAGAGTGGAAACACCAGGCATTACTACTCATTCAGAGGACTAGAATGAACTGTCTCTCACAATAAGATGCCCCCATTCAGTCTTCCAGGAAAGCAAGTCTCAATTTTAACTTTTGACAGTTGACATGATGATCTTTCCAGATTCCTTCCTGAATGACTGTGTTATATTTGCAGAAATACATTTTGTTATGAAGATCGCTTTCAGAGCTCCCAGTGGAAAACTTCTTAAGCTGTAGATTGTTTCCAGAGAAACAATCCTTAAGGTCACCACTGCCGGGCTGCCTTTGGAAACTGCTAGTCTAGATATATGTAATGCAAGTAATTACTAACTGCCAGCAATATTTCAGTTTATTTTCTTAGGTGTAGAAGGACAATAAACTCTGTGAAGCAAATTAAAACATACAAAGTGTATCCCTGGCTACTGTTTAACTAAATGCAGAAAAGAATCTGTGGATAACTGGAAGGCTGAAAGGAAAGGCTGAAAAAACCTTTTTGTGAAGGTTACTGATGAGTTACAGTGTCTGATTTTGAAGGAATACTACAAAGTAGTGACTAAGAAGAGTCAAGCCATTCAGTTATTTGCATAAGAAAAGATACTGCCACCACTTGTCTGATCAAATCTATTCCTAGTGGTTATTTGTAAGGGTTTGTGGGCAACTAGTTGAATGTTTTCTAAAACCTGATTTTGAGTTCTGTAATTTTTCAATGGGAAAATACAGTCCCTTGATGATGGTCCAAGGCTTTGAAGAATAAATTGATTTGAAAGAGAAAATTAGATGGTACTTATTATACTGTCTAACTAGCAATCCTGTGTCATTTGTCTGCTGGATGATAAATGTCTTGCTTTGACTACCTTCCTCATTTCATAATGTAACTTGTATGGTAGTGGCATAAAAGAAAATCTTGCTTTTTAGTAAAAGCTAACTTCAACCAATATTTCTGTGAGGGAGATATATGCATACTTTAACTTTCTATATAATTCCTATTGTACACATTACTTAAACATTTTAAAGTCTCTTGTTTAATCAGAAATACTTCAGAAATAGCGTATCTTAACCAATTCCTTTAACACTTGCTCAGAGTACAGTACAGTAACTTGTAGCAGAGCTTTTACTGCAAAAAATAATCAGCTGAGCTGGAAATGGTAGAGTTTGAAGTTACAGCTATAGTTTTTAGGTGTTCACTTTTTGGTTATTATTTTGTTTGTTGGAAATGAGAATCCTCACACTAAACTGGGAAGCAGATGACAGTTTTGGATAGACTGTTCTTTATTCTTGGAATTAAGATTATATATCTGCCAAACATAATGTATTTCAATTTGATTTAATTTGTAACAATATTGAATTAAAAAGGCTATATTTTGAAGTCACTTAAAAATCTTTATGGAACATATCTGGAAAAGCAAGCTACTTATTACTTGCTAGTACACATCCAGACCTTGTTTGTTCTGGTTAACTGGAGTTGAAATGAAAGTACTTATCATTAGCAACTGAATACCCTGCTCTTTTGAAGTGTAACTTGTTAAGTATGAGAATCTCAAACTTAGAGGAGAAAAAAAATTAAAAGGAAAAAGAGGAACAATAAAAACGTAGCATATTAACAGACTTTGTGTACTAATGTGAAGCTGCTTGATTGAGCAGTGTAGTGTCAACCATGTCTTCCTTCTAATGCTAAAAGAAATGCACATAGACAGAGTGACAATCAGAGTACAGCCTCCCATCAGCTGTAATTAATCTTTTGGTTAACAGAGACTAGAAAAGCTTCTCATCAGCCTCTTCTGAAGTCTGAGGCACCCTGTTTTTTGATGTTTGCATTCTGAGTAAAATTGTCCCCACCAGTTCTAACAAATTGAAACACCAGGCTAATTATGGCAGGTAATGAAGTGTGTGGAATGGTCACAGCTTGTCGTGAAAGTGTTCCTTCAACTCAGATTAGAGTTTCATCAATCACTTTTTTAAACTGATCCAGAATTGCTTCTGCCCAGTGCTTGGCATTTTTAATGCTGTTTCTATTATTGTTTTTTCCCCCAAAGCTTAGGCTGTTTTTTGAAATATTACATTCTCAGGACAGGACTTAGAAACTCCAGTTTATAAAAAAACATTTCATTATCACCTCTATCAGCTGATGAAGTGCTAGAAAGCTAATAAAAGAAGCAGAAATATAAAATTTGATATATTGCTTTTAATCCAGCTAAAGGTGGCAATAAAGCATATACACATATATGTATATGAATCATTATTACTGTGGGCTGCATGTATACTGCAATCTCATGAGACATGGTTTGTGGGTTGGATGGTTCAAATCCCACTGAAGGTCCTAAATGAAATGAATGAGTTGGTCTTAGCTTATTTGCTAGTGGATTGTGGTCCTCCATATATCACTCAAAGAGTTTGACATGATTTGTAGTTTTTGCAGATACCCAAGTCTTTGGCAGGAGGAAGACCATGCTATTTAGAGAATTTCCACACTTCAGGTCAAACCCAAAGTCCTCAGAGAAGTATGGGAAACTTTACGGTATAACTTATATTGCTACTACCCTGTCAATGAATAAATTAGCATATAAAACATTGTAAAACCTCCTAGTTCCTGTTCATTTGTAAGATATAATAGTTCTCAGCTATAAATTCAAAGTTCTGTGTAGACACTAAAGGCATAGACTCTTAAAATCTGAGTCTAAATTCTTTCCTCAACATGAACAACAGCGTGTAGAATTTAGTTTGGAAGTTATCCAGATGAAAACCAAAATAAACTTTTTCTTATATGCTACCATAGAATATGTTTGCACAAGTTGTTACATTTAGTATATGACACATATATTCATATCAGAAGCAAGATATCATGATTTTAGGTTTTGAAGTGTTCAGTAACCTATCTTTTACTTTTCTGAACACTGCTGAATCTGAAATAATATTTGGCTGTAAATATCAACTGTTTCTCATCCCTAGTTTCTCAGTCAGCAGCAGTTTGACAGAACTAGCTTCATGTCAATGCCACAAATCTGTGGCACCCGAGTGAATAATAGGTGTTGCTGATGCTGTTCCTGAACTATACCAAAGTACTAGTGGATCTACACAGGAGAAAAGTGCCACTGAAAAATAAAGAAAAAAATGACACACAAAGAGGATATATTATCGTGTATGATAAAATAGCAATAGGGATTAGCCTAAGAGCTACTGTTCTAGTTTTATTGGTTAGTGAACACTTCTGAGTGCTGGATAGGAGATAAGTAGTTTTTCTAGGGTTAGCTGCTCTCCAAAGAAATCTGCCTGCAAATGAGAAAGGCCTTTTCCTGTTTAATCATTTCTATCTTTTCTGAGGGTAGTTTATATTTACAAGCAGAAATCTGTTTTTCTCTGCAGGTTTCATAGCTGCTAGGGCACACTGCTGACTCATGTTTACTTAGATGCCTGCCGGGACCCCCAGGCAGCAGAGCTGCTACTTGGCAGCCTCCAGCCTGTTTTGTACCTGGGGTTAGTCTGAGCCAGGTGCACTTGTCCATACTCTATTTTGTGAGGCTCTATCAGGCTGTTCCTTTAGCCTGTCTACAGCATGTAATAGTCCTCAAGTGTATTGATGGCACCCATTATTTTGGTGTTGTCCATGAACTTGGTGAGAGTGCATTCCATCTCCCACCTCTAGATCACTGACGAAGATGTTAAACAAGATGTGTCCCAAGATAGCACCTAAGGAAATACATTTGTACACAGGTTCTACTTAGAGTACCATTCACTGCTACCCTTTGAACCTGATATTGCAGGCAGTTATTACATCTATTAGTCTGTGCATCTAGACTATAATTTACCAACTCAGTTAAAATGTTTCTCTGAGAGACAGTGTTGGAAGCCTTGCTAAAGCTGAGCTAGATAGCATCCACTGTTCTCCCTTGATCTGCATATCTAGTAATTTTGTAACAGAAGGCAATCAGCTTTGAAAGCATCATCCAGAACAGTGTCAAAACAGATGAAATCTAACCGAAGTATTGTTTTTGCTGCACGTGCCAAATACAGCACAATCAACATGCTTTTTATCAGTTCTATTTAGAATGTGACTACAACCTGATAAGATAAAATGTATTTTCACTTGTGGATTTTAACTCAGAATTTTCCGTCCTCAAATCCCAGTGGCATCATTTTGGCAAGTTAGATGTGGTTGCAACTTGATCTTGGCAGGTTAAACATTTTCTGGGTTTAGTCCAGCAGGTTAAAAGTGGTTCTGAGTTTGTCTTGGCACTCAGCACTTGGCACTGGCTTATTTTCAGCTGGAAAGAGAATTTTGTGGTTGAATAGTTTAGACAATGGAAGGGGCAACTTATAAACGGCATAAGTCAAGATACTTATCCCTGTATGCATTATTTTCTAATACAAGTCCTGTTGCTAACAGAGTGTGTGTGATCGGCAGGACAAAGATTTGGTTTAAAATACAAGCACTATGATAAAAACATGTCCTTTACTTTCTCATTAGATGCTTTTAACACTCTCTCTATTTTTCTCTACACAAGAATGTAGTGTTAAGCATAGTTCCACCTTGGATTTAATAGAAACTTCATAAAAGGGTTATGTATTACTCATCAGTGTGTTTTCACACTTGACAACATTATTCATACATCTTAAATAAATTAAGATTTACATCTACTCCCCTGCAAGAAGTAGATATTTGCCTGACAATAGCAAATAAACACCTCTTGAGATTCTGAATACCTACTGAACTATTTCAACTGCACATTTGCTTTTTAGCCCAGATTCAGTAAAGTTCAAGGGTATCCAAGTATGAAATAGGGTGCGGAGAATTTCACATTGGTTTCTTAATTTAATTTACTTGTAAAAAAAGGCACATTAGTTGAAAAAAAAATAGAACATTCTCTTTGGCAATTTTTGGTTCAAATATAGACATTCAGAACAGAATTTGGGTGATGTTGTTTCATAACATCTACTAAAGCATGGTACAGCATGCATTGTATCTCTCTGTGTGGAAAACCACACTTTTGAAATTGTTACTGGCATGTAACAATATGTCTAAAAGTAATTTCAAAGTGTCTACATAAAGGTGATTTATTCTTCTTCAGTATTAACTTTATACACATAAATAAATTAGTTATCTAAACAGTTATTTCTAAAGAATATATATGTCTTTTTAAAGCATTGCAAAGCTAGTATATGTTTGGGAGGAGGGACCAGACTGTGACTAATGTGCAGATCATCACTAAATGTAATTAATGAATTGAGAAGGTGCAGCTGGGAATTCCACTCTTCCTTCCCCTTGGACAACCACAATGACTGTGGGATACTAAGTTAATGTAACAAATGCAAATTTGGACCACAAATCTTCATTGGTGTTTATGTTGCACATCACAAAAATGACAGGCTACTTTCAGATCTCAGGTTAATTTTAGAGAGGCAATACTACAAAAAAAAAAGGTAATTCACTGGACTAAATCCTTCCCCTTTTTCTTTTGTCCTTCCTTGGACAAAACTTCCATCAAAGCCAAGAGATAATTTGCCTTTGCATGTGAGAAAGCACTGTAAGGGTTGACTTGTAATCTTTAATGAACACAGCTATTGCAAAATATCTGTTAGGTCGTTTAGAAATACTTGTGTTTTCCGTGTACTATGGCTCAAGTTATTGCACTCTCAAAAAATCATTCTTTTCTGTCACATCATAGCTTAATATGTGCAGATGTGGAAGTGTCCTGTGTCCAAACTGCTTCTAACCAAAATCAAAGGTAGCCTTGTCAAGGCTAGAGCACATCCTCTCCTACCTTGCACAGATGAGGACAAGAAGTTTTAGGGCTTGGCTTGTGTTAGCCAGTGTTCTTCAAAGCACAGATTATTGCAGTCTTGCTGTTGAGCTACGAAAACAAACTTCAGTGAGCACAGATTAGTAGCAGAACACTTCCTTCTCAGAATACTACAGAAAAGGAAGAAGAGAGTTATCATTTCCATGTTAGACTGTCACAGAGGAGCGCACACTGTTGTGCTGCTCATACTGGACACATCATGCAGAATGTATCTAAACCTATGTGATTATCAGGTCAGTGTTTTTTCAAATTCATGAACCATAATTAGAAGTCTTTCCAGAAAGCACTGTTTGAGTTTGGTTTCCTCATTTAGAATTCCAAAAGATGAAATGTGTCAGTGATAGTTATAAATCACCATGAAAATTTAAGTGTAATAATAATGAATTGTTTGTTACACAAATTAAATAGCAATTAATGTTTTCTCTTTCTGTTTAGAAGATAGGCTAATGGTGTTGTTAGATTTCCTACTGTGAACATAATTTCCTGCTTTTTTTTTTTTTTACAACACATTATCATAATGTCAATAAAAGCCTAAAACTAAGAAGCAGAAAAAACTTGCCTGATATAAATGTAACACAAAAGGTTATAAAGTTGCCTTTTATGATGGCTATACAATATCATTTTATTTTAAGATCTAATAGCAAGTTGATTCAAAGGGTAAGACTTGCACTTACGAAGTCATTAAAGCAAGCAGAAAATTGCCTACTACCATAGCCACGCAGTCTTTTTAAATCAAAGAGTTTTATTGTTGCTGGTGATGTTTGCATTTACAGGAGGTAATTAGGGAATGAGTTTGACATCAGACTCAGAGCCTTCAAGCTTGTCAAGAAGAACCATAAACATCACTTCTCAAAAAAAGGCAGGCAATTCAGCAGGCTAAGTGCAGAGAATAGAGTGGAACAGGATCATAGCATTTTAGGACAGTTTGTCCGCTGCTGTTTTGGTTCACAATATGGAGAAGCTCATAAAGTCTTCATAAAAGCATAGTTTTTTCTATTACACTTAAAAGAACACAATTTAGAGGGTTTAGAATTGGTAGCAGGAGTAGACAGGTAAAGGAGGAAATTAAAAATGGCTCCTCATTCTCCTCTGCATTGTGTTGGCAAGCTGAATAGAGGAAGGTGTATTTCTAACCCCATCATCACAGCAGTGGTCACTTGTCCAGTGTAGTGCAGGGAACTCCGATTAGGCACTGTTTTCCCTGGAAGTCAATACTTCTGCGCTGACAGAATGAGATCTAGTCCCTAAGGCATGATCCAGGATTTTATTATTATCTCTTATTCAAAGGGGCTAGTTGACCCAATTGGTTAATACATTAGCTTTCCAATTTTATAGCCTTAAGTCACAGAAGACCTATTCCTTGTTTCTGGATATTTCTCCATGGTGGAAAGCAAAATTGGCAGTCTGTGCCCACCAGCCACAAAAACAGAGTTATGCCAAAACAACTGTGTCCTGAACTTTATGGCTAATTAGCTGTTGAAGCTATGCCCAAGAAATAGGTTCTGTTGCCCATGGGAAGGAGTATGTAGCCATTATTAATGTCCCAGCTCATATCTCTCAATAGGTCTTATGAATGGTGCTGCTTAAAGAGACTAAATGTACAACAGGGAATTAAAAATTATAGTACACCTTTCACTGACTGAAATATTGTAAACTTATTTCACTGGGGCCAGGATTGGTGTCAATGTACTTTGTGTGAAAAGTGCAATAGAAGCATTAGTATTTGACAGCCCTGGTTGAAATAAGTGAAATTAATGGAGCTCTTTTCATATACGACAAGGCCATGGCACCCCTTTCATGCTGCTTACAGATAGAGAAAAGTCAATACTTTTTTATTACTTGATGCTGACCTACATTCTGCACTACAAGTGCCAGGCCCACTAATTGGTTTCAGTTGTGAGAAAAGTTTGCCCCAAAGAAACACTGGAGCAGATAAATCAATCTTTTTTAGGGTAGCTTAGTGGGTTTTGAGCACTTGAAATGACATTTGTGTTGTATTGACAGAATGGGTTGTTACACTGATTTTGTCATGTCAGAAGGCCCTGTACTAGTTGGAAGTATTGTTAACCAGTATTGATAAATCTGCTGAGAATAAAAGTTAGCTGGATCAACATTTTACTTGTCTTGCCATCTCTGTTTTTGCTTCCTTGTTAGGGCCCTCCATGGCTATTAATAGGTCAGGAGGCTTCCTATGACAGCTCAATTTAAAACTCTCATTTCAGTATTACAAGCATTAGGGTCATAGGAAATACTTAAACATACCACTTGGTATTAAATAGAGGGTATTGTGGACTATGACTGTACAGTGAACACTTGGCAGTACTGCCTGGTTTTCAAATGAAATATCATGAAGATAGAATTAGGACTATAGCAGCTCTGCCCGCTTTTCAGTCATTCCTTCTGCCAGTGATTCTTAACAGACATTGCCTACAATTGTAGGTCTTTATAGGAGCAATAGCTATAATTCCAGGACTAGAAAAAAACGGTTTTCTGAGATCCAAACTTTTCATGGATTGGTTTTACATTTTTCATAGCACATGCTGTCATGGTTGCATTATGCAATTATACAGTGTGTTCAGTATTGCTGGATTAGCTCAGAAGAGGATTTGGTAGTCTGAATCACCATTATATCTGGAATACTTTTCATTATACAATTATCTTTGAAACATCTTTGCATGCTACTTCTAACCTACACAGGAAATCTGCATTCACACCATCTAATGCAACTTTAATCTCCATTCATGCAACCAGATCTCTATTGATGCAACAAAATCCAAGCTTGTCATGACTATGCAAAACTGTAAATCAGGTAGCATAAGTTTATTGTAAGCTTATTAATCCAAGTTTATCATGTGGTTATTATTTTGGACGTGATAGATTTGCTGTAGGAAATTACCCAGTGTGTGTATGCAGGAGCTGAGAATAAATCATCAGAATGCTTGCTGGCCTTAAAATCTCTGAGTACATGTGCTACTGCTGTTTGCCTATTCTTGCTTTGGTCCAAAGCAGTTGACTTTATATTTAATTTTATTTCCAAGAAGATAACTTAGTTGTAATTCCTGTTTCATTCCAAAATGCATTTTTGTATTAAAGGAAATTGTATGAGACTTTCAAAATCATTTGGAAGCAAACACTGTTGGTGCAAGTTTATCATTAGATTGTGAAGGAATGCATTTTCAAAGGCCTTAAAGCTTATACATAGGCCTACAGGGTGTCACTGGTTTCCCAGTGTTATTTGCACATGGTCTGTATTTATGTATATAAAATCCCTTTAGAATTTGCTTTCATAATAACGTTCCAAAGATATGAGCATTTGGCAAGTCTAATCTATGACATCAGAGTGTGCTGATAGAGACAAATCTTTGGTGGCTTTATGTCACCTTTTTTGACTGCATTGTTTAGAACTGATGAGCAGACATGACAGTCAAGTAGTCAAATATATTGAAAGGGTTTTCTTGAGCTCTGTCAGTGGAACTTCAGTCACTTGCAATTCTCTAGAGTGAAAGGAGTCAAAGCCTGACAAGTTTAAAAACAAAGTGTTAACTTCAGTTAGGGATTTAAAAATAGGTCTTGGTCCTGAGAATTACAAGTCTCTGATGCTAAGAATTACATGGCATGATTTAAGAATGGAAAAATTCCATGAAGTTGAGCTCCATGTTCTTGTGATCCTGAGACTGCAAAACTGTAGGGTCAAACTCACCAAGACGTAGGAATTCATAGTTGTAAGCTAATTCATTCCAGCTACCAACAATGAGGGACTAATGCTAAAGTAATTTTGAATAACCCTTTCTTTAATCCACTCACCATTTTTGTTCTTGAAGCTTCAGAAGAGTTATCTACATAACTTCAGAACTTCTAAGCTATGTAGCAATCAGTTTAAACTCAAATGAGCAAAGCAGTCTACCAGAATCAACCAGTAGTGCATTGCAGTGCTTCACTGCATGATTTGAACCTATATTTTACCATCAAATTAGACAGACATGAGAGCTTGGCTTCCAATTCCTTTCCGTTTATGCTGCCACAGTGATACATTGGGATAGACTCTGTTCAATGCTGTGAGGTAAATCTTGCAAGGCCAAGTGGTATTTTCAGGCCTTACTTTCTCACACTCTTGAAACCTGATTAAAATCTGAATCTTCAAACACACAAATGGCTGGGGTTCTTTTCCTAAAGATATTTGTACTTTACTTGCATACTGTACAACATTTATCTAGCATACATTCTAAACTCCCTTAATTTGTCTAACTGTAAAGCCAGCAGGACTTTTATTTACCCATCAGCCTGGGTGATGTTTCCTGAATGTGGTCAAACATAACTGCTGTCGTCATAATCGGAGCCAGTTGTTTAAATGCTCTGTTGTGAGTTTCTAGTGAAATAGCTTTAAATAACAAGATAAACAGTACAGCTGCCAACCCAAAGCAATCTTACACTGAGGGGGCGTGTGGCACAGAAAATTTCCTCTTTGTCATTTTGATTTGAGTTTGAAGCTGGACCTGGGCTTATTTCCAGCTCAAAAACCTGCTCACTTCAAAGGCTCCTAAATCGTCCCAAGGAGCTAATTTTGGCAGCTGATTGTTTTTGTTTGGCCAGGCATCCTAATAGCGAAAGCCGTCTGCTCCAGCAAATGAAGACTTCTTCAGTGCTCAGACTTACCATTCCCAGTTCTATCCTGATGTGGGGGGTGAAAACCATGGCAGCCTTTCACTGATTTCCCCTTCTTACCCCAAGTGTACTGCTTTATTTGTTAAACTGTACCTAATCTCTTGCATGTATAGGAAAGAGATACTTTCTGTTTTCAAAAGAAAAGATACTGTATTCTGTTCTGAATTAATCCTAAAATATACCTGTATTATCTGTTTGCTTTCTCAGCAACTAGGTTTGGGTTTTTTTTCCCACTCTCAAGAGCAATATTAGCCTGGTTAATTTACTGATTTAAAAATAACTAGCTTCACTCTAGAAGGAAACTATTTGCAGTTATGCTGGAGATGTAATAATATTTATAATTATATGGACAACTCTTCCTGTAGTAAGAAGGTGTTTGTGATGCTAAACACACAATGAAAATTGAAATTCTGTGCTATTCTTAAAGTATAATACAAAAACATGCAAATAAGCTGTTTCTGGTGGGTAAGAAATTGGGTGATACAAGGCATAGAGAAACATTAAAAAATAAATCGTGAATGGTTAAGAAGGGTGCAGTACTCACTTTCACACTACACAGGATATTTAATTTGATTATTTATGTCCACCTTGTGCCAGAATGTTGGAGGAAACATACTAAATTAATTTAAGTTTGAGATGTAAGAAATGGTGTGATCTCAGTTTGGCAATACACAGTGCAGACTGCACTCAGGTGGGCCATGTTGCTGTTTGCATATCCCAGTTGCTCTGTCTGTTTATGCAGATTCAGGTGAACCGTGGCTGTAATGTAGCTAAATCTAAATTATCCAGGCAATGATAATTCTGCTTCATGTTATTTTTCAGAGAGATAACAAAAAAAAAA
This sequence comes from Agapornis roseicollis, assembly GCA_002631895.1. NCBI lineage: Eukaryota > Metazoa > Chordata > Aves > Psittaciformes > Psittacidae > Agapornis > Agapornis roseicollis. The sequence continues at coordinate 12,194 of NDXB01020905.1, read as the reverse complement.
ATTCATTCTGTTTTTAAGAGAAAACCAAACCTTTGAAATTGTAAAATGGGTTGAAAAGGTAAAAATACTAGCTTTCATTCACTCATGACCTCAGTCATTTTATGAAGACATTGCTTTGCCATGCAGTTTCACTGGGAAAACTGGTTTGGGAAAACTACTTGGCAGTAGAAAACAATAGAAAGTGTGCAGACCAAGTTCTTCCTTCAAAATGAACCATCAGATCCTGAAAAGCTAATAATTCATCTGTGACACATTACTTGTAGAAAGGGAAACCAATTTTAATGAAAAAAAAAAAAAAAAAAAAAAAGATTTTGTATTGCTGATCCTATTCCCTGTATTTCAAGGTCAAAGAAAATAATTTTGTAAAGAATGCTTTCAAACCTTGATCTTAAACACCATGGACTTGCTAATCATTTACCATGAACATTTATTAGTAAGTAGCTCAATCAAAATGCTGTTTAGAATACCTTACTTACTTTGCTTCTTTTTTTTGTTTGTTTGTTTGCTGTATTTACATTGTACTCTTAAGCTACAAGTTCGCTTGCATTTCTTGAATTCCATTTATGTAATTATGTAATAACCAAGAACTTTTCCTGGAAAAAAAAACCCTGCTTTCTATCAGAGCTCCCAGTCAATTTGTTGCCATGAATACTTATTCAACATATATTCATTTTTTTCTATTTCTCATGCAGCTGTTTAATACCCATGTTTTAATATGAACCAAGGTCGAAAAGGTAAAATATTGTTGTCCTTAACCTACCTGATTGGCACGGAGGAGAATACAATTTTGTGTACCATAGAATCATAGAGTAGTTTGGGTTGGAAAGGAGCTTAAGATCATCCAGTTCCAACCCCCCTGCATGGGCAGGGACACCTCACACTAGACCACGTTGCCCAATGCTCTGTCCAGCCTGGCCTTGAACGCTGCCAGGGATGGAGCACTTACCACTTCATTGGGCAGCCTCTTCCAGTGCCTCGCCACCCTCACAGTAAAGAGCTTCCTTCTTATATCCAACCTGAACTTCCCATTAACATTTAACCCTATTGCCTCTTGTCCTGTTCCTGCAGTCCTAGTTTTTAAAGCAGGAAATTTTTGCAGTGTCTATAATTAGAGTTTGAAATGTATATATGCTTGCAATTACATGAATCAATTCTTGTGCTCTTCTTCAATGTATGTATAATGTCAAAATGTATGTTTCATATACATTATTTTTCATAATTTGTATTATATCTCATATAATGAAATATAACCTGATGACAATATTTAGAGCTTTAAAATACCTTAAAAAAAAGGTAAAACAGTGAAAGCCAAACCTAACACTTTTTTTTTTCTCTCTTGTTTCTGTAGGACTTTCAAAGAGTGTCACCATCAGTTGTTCTTTTTGAAAAGTATGGAAAAACTTACTCCAGCACTGGACAGATAGTGTAATTGTCCTGTGAACTGCACAATATGACACCTAATGAGTGATCAATAAATGTATTTCAGCAGATGCATAGCAGTATGTTGATTGACTGTCCCATAAAGGTCCCTTTCTGCAAAGGGATGTAATCCTATTTTGCTGTTATGTGGGTCCATAATCACATGTGCTCAGCAAAGAAGAACACATTTGATCACACAAACTGATATTTGTTCACTGTGTTCCCTAGTATCCAGTTCTGCAAAACATTGGATATCTTCTGAACCCATTAACTTCAAAAGACTCTAATAATTCAAGCATCAGGGAAAGACTTCAGCATTTCTTAAGAGCAAGTCATAACCTAATTGTTAAAATCACGTGAGTGAATTTTTACAGGAGTTTTGTGCTGAATTCTCTAGAATTCCATTTTTGATTTTCATATCATTTGGCTATACTTGAATCAAATATGTCTCTTTATGTTATTTTTTAGTACTGTGTTTTTTTGTTTTTTGTTTTTTGTTTTTTTTTTTTTATGTGATTCTTCTGTTCTCCTACAAATGTGTAGAAAGCCTCCGTGAGAAGTCTATTTCTATGTATACTTTCTGAACTGGGAGTCACAAATTTCACTTCAGCAGGTTTTCAGCTATCAGCTGATGTGAAAAAGTTTTACTGCTGTCACATACGAGAGTAAAAACTCTTTCAATTCCTCTACAGTAGGTTACGAGTGCAGGCACTTGCATGTACTGTTGTTACTTACTGGAGTTTTTCATTTTCAAGCTTTGAAAAGTTTATTCTTCTGCATGGCAATGAAAAACAGGAACTTCAGTGGCTGTGTCTCCCTGATAAGATTTAATCTGATCAAGTGCATCAGAGTGCTTTACTTGTTCCTAGAAGAGACTGAACATGAGAAACTTGTGCAAAACTGTTGATGAATAAAGATGCCACAGTAATTTTTATATGTGAGAGCTATCTATTTGATTGCTTCAGCTTTAAGGTAGTTCATCACAGTAATTCACCCTGTGTTGCCTCTTTAACTTCATACCACAGTTTCCCATCAGTCCGATTAGAATCAGCAATGCCTTTATCAGATTAATCTTTCTTTCTTCCTTTCAGTGTCTCTGACCCCAGGACAAAACAAAGCCAACCATGCAGCCTGTACTGTGCTGACAGTGGTGCTTGTAGCTAAGGGTCTGGAGCACAGACACACTTCTTATTCTAATTCTTTGATGCATACACACTTGTCTGCCTCTTAAACAACAAAACTTTCCTGTTTCTAAGCAGACAGCTACTTGCAGAAATCTTATACTAAAGCAGGTCCGATCATTTAATTAGACAAATAACACCCACAAAATGAGCAGAGTAGCACTCACAGCACCTGCCAGGTTTGGGGTTATATTGAAAATTGTATTTCTTAGGGAATCCAATACTTAAACTCAAGTTCACATAGAATTTATATCATTCGTTGGCATATCACATCCAAACTCTTTTGTGTGGCCACACTGTAACCCCAGAAATATTTAATTTCTCATTAAGTGCATTCAGCACTTATTCAGGACATTCATACAAACCATTTGAGAATTATTCTTATAGGGCCTTTACCAATTATTCCATTATGTAGAGACTTATTATTTTCTCTTAAAGTGCATATAAACACATGCAGAGAGTTAACAGAGGCTTATCTTGAGAATATTTTTAAATATAAAAGCATACCAATCTCTGAAAGTTTAGATGGATCTTGACTTCTTTTTTAGTTTCAAATCCCATGTAGGTGCAGCAGAGTCCAGCACCTTTGCAAACATGGACTAGAGAACATCCTTTTCATTTTTTCTACATATGAATGAGGCTGCTTGATGGATAGAGAAAACTCCAGTATTAAGAGGAACAGCTAGTAATAATTTACGAATCTAGTCTTGGGCACCTTAGGCATGTTAGACTCCTTTGATTGCAAAAGCTCATAATGCCTAATATAGTACAGGTGACACAAGTAGGTTTTTACAATGTAGAGGAATTGGACAGAATGAATGAATCAGAAATAATTCAGAAGCGAGTGCTAGCAGCTCTGCAGTATACATGAAAGGAGAGCAAACATAAACTGTAGCCCTTGGGGTGGACCTGATTTCTGTGGCCCTGGGATGTATCACCACTTCCATTGCATAGCCCTCTGCATCAACCAAGTGAACATGTCTGCCTGGCAAGGAACATTTTGGTTTGTGCTCTTCTTTAAAGCAAATGTTTACCTGTAGCAAACTTATGTACAGTTTTTATCTAAAACCAGTTAAAGCTAAGTTTTTGATAAGTTTATTCACTTCAACAATATAGTGAACAAAGCAGTAGTAATTTTGATAATGTCATTATGTTACCAGTCTATCAGTATAAACGCTAATTGATTGTGTGATTTTACTCATGTTTTCCTTTCTAATGGATATAGTTTACCCTATCAATTTGAATTATAAAATTACTTTTGCAATACATTGAGTAATGTATTTTTAATATTCCATTTACTGCAGGGTTTTCTTGTTAATGGAACCATTGGCTTGCTATGATCTGTTCTCATGCTACAGAACCTTAACACATAGAATGGAGAGAGAGGCACTGAGAAAGGAACACTGAAAACGTGGAATGGACTCATGGATATTGATGAGCCTGCAAGATATGTAGCCTCTTAGAAATGTAGTTGACTGTGACATTCAGCAAAATACTCACAACAGTACCTAAAAATCAAAAAGAATCACTATGATGCCAGAGAAATGGGCAAACATAAGAAGCTGTGTATCAGTCTTAGGACAAAGAAATGCAATGACTCTGATTGCCCCACTCAGTTGAACAAATATGAATAGTAAAACATATATAGCCAAATTACACCCAAGCAACCTGGTTGTTGTTTTCTGCATTAACAAAATATAGCCTCAGCATGCAGCAAGACATGCCTGATCCTAGCTATAAAGCTACAGAAACACAAATATTTTTTGTGATTTGGATTGATTTCATCCATGTGTTCAAAGGAAAAAGATATGCTGTTGGATGGTTTCATACTGCATGGCTGAAGAGGCTTACCAAATACCTTTAGGAAGCAGCACTTAGAGGGAAGAACATGTCATACTAGCTCACCAACAGAGTATTTCTAATACATATGTCTACATTTGTCTAATGTATAAAAAGCCTGGAATGTAATATTTGATGTCCATTGATATTTTGGCAATTTGTATAGATCATAGATGTTGAGTCAGATAATAATGTAATTTATTTCTAAATCAGACACACTTGCCTACTTGCCATGTGCAAGGATTCAAAGCTTCTGTGCTGATGACCAATGGTCTTCTGGTTTTACCACCACTGGGGATCACAGCATTCAGAAAAAGGATGCAGGAAAAGTCATTAAAATGGAACAGCAGTGTGCTAAAATTTGCTCACAACATCTCACATCATGAGGAGTTTCAGGGATATTAGAAATGTCTGTTAACATCTTTTCATACCAAATCTGTTTCTGTGGATTGAGGATCTTTCAGTGTTGCTGCCCAATAGTTTTGTTTGAGTCCTACATAGCTGATGTTGTAAACGCAGAAAATCTCTTAATTTAGGTAATTTTAAGAACTGCCCTCTGGGCTGATCCAAGATGTTCTCCTCACTTGTCAGAGAAAACATTTAGCTTGCAATGCCCTCTAGAGGCAGAATTGCTATAGTAGTGTTGACTACAGATTTATGCTACGCGTTTCTGGTCCAACTGTGATGCTAAGCTTTCAAGAAATGGCTTTCTTTTTTTTTTCCTTTTTCCTTTCTATTTTATTTTTAATAAATCACATTTCATATTATTATAGGATCAGAGGTCTAGAACCATTATAGGCTCTACAACTGATTTAGATGGCTCATTGTGGACCTTGTACTGAAGTTGTCTCCAGCTAAGATGTGACCATGCTTACACTGCAAAACAAAATGGTGGTGCTGGTAAACAATAAGGGAGTTTGACATGCCAATATGTAACATTGAATAAGACTCTGAAAACATCAAAATTAAAAAGTATTTCTAACAGGTTACTGTTATTCCAAAGGATGCGCTTGCAACATGATTTTTGTCCATCTGTGGTTGTCTGTTTGATGAATTTAGATGATCAGTGTAGTTGCGTTTTTTAGAAAGATGAGGAGCTGGCTCCTGTGGTCTCCTATACTCAGAATAGCAAAGACTGAGAAGCAGAGGATGTGTATAACTGCTTAATTTTAAAATCTGGATTACCCCATATTAAAGCAGAAGCTCCAACCACAAAGGAGTCATATCCACGTAATCAGAAACAGAATATGAGAGAAACAGAATTTGAGCCTTGAAGCTTTTATTTGTCTTAGGTGCATTTGTGAAACCTTTTTGTGTGTGTGTGTGTTTTCTTTCACAAGTTTCCAGAAGTTTCTCGTAGGCCTGGAAAGCTGTCAGCAAAGAAGCCCAGGCAATGCAAAGCAGGCTTGGCTTCCTATTCCTCCATCTTTTAATAGTTCAGCTCATTAATGAGACAATCATCTGGCTGCTGGCACAATCAAGTGCAGTCACTTAGCAGTACATTGAGTTCAGTTTATAGTACTCCGATTCATATTCATGATCAGAGGATGCAGTGGAGCAATTCATTAGTGCACTGCTGCATTAAGCAATCACTGCCAAAATGTGGCATATTGAGAGTTTGCATTAAACTGCTTCCTTTGAAAACATTTTGCTTAAGAGATGCCATAGTGCAGAAATCTGTTGAGATGAGTCACTCAGGCACTTCAAGAAAAACATTGAGACTCCATGTATATGATATTTAGTTAAAAAACCATTCACTCGTGCTATTGTGTGTGTGAAACTACTGCATCCTCAGATGCAAGTTTAGACTATTAGAAATAGCTAATAACAAGCATAAACTAGATTAGAATTATTCGAAACTGAACCTTCTTTCTTACTGTTTGTTACTTTGTGCTGTCTAATGAGAGTTAAGTTTGGTTTTCTTTTGGATGAAGATACTCAGTAATGCCAAAACCCCAACCTTCTACATTCTGTATGTCTGCTCATGGTACAAATAATACATTCGCAATTACAGCCTATGCAAGCTCAACTCACAGTAATTCTGGTTTTAAAAAGAGACAGAGTTTTTAAATTAGAAAGGCATGCTTCTTCTTGAGTACTATTGTGAAAAGAAGGTGAGGCCAGGTTTAGTTACCTTCTCATCTTTACTCTTTAAGTTTATAGCATAGTTTCAGTGACTCCTTGTCCACATGCTTAATTTGATTGCAACTTCTAATTTTCTACTGACAGCCATTCTTCCAGTTTATCATCTCTTCAGATTTCTATACATCTGAGTGAGCAACTCCATGGTAAGAGATGTGAATAAGGAAAGAAAGAAGAGAAAGGAAGAGAAGGGAAGAAAGAAAGAAAGAGCTGTAAATTTGTGATCCCTTGTACATAAGCAAATAGGTGGTAAACTTTCTTTTAATGTGGCCTTAATGCAACTCCTTTCCCTTGACTAGGATTGTTCTTCTTTCTTCTAACTGGCATTTAGACCAAAATCTGGGCCAGTGAATCACTACTAAAAGCAGAAACTGCATAGTATGTATAAATAGAAAACAGACAGCCCATACTTTATGTTTTTGCTGCAATAATAATTTCCTACATGCCTAGTACTTTTGGATAAGAATGCAATCACCCGTGTTTCAGGCAGTGAGCAGACAGCCTCTAACATGGGTCTCTCAGAGAGAATTCAATTCAGGAGACATTTACTGGCTTCATTTTTCCTAATTTCCAGAGCAGTGGGCCAGGTAGGTCCCATGTACCTGCTAAGGAATCTTTAACCTCTTGGTTTTGTTTCTGTGCTTGCTCTTTACTTTTTTCCTGCCACTTGTTCCATTCCCCCTACAATAGAGGATACCTCTGGATAATACTAATAATGGCATAAAAAAACTTGAGAGGAACTAGTTAAAAATCATCTGGGATTAAAAAGCTTAAATCTTTAAGAACTTTGTGTCTTTAAGGTTTTTCTCCCTCTCAAGCTTCTGTATTTCCTCCACTAGAAAGAGTTGCCATCTGCAGATGGTTTGTCATCAATCTTTTGCTCTAGACAGCAGGGCAAATGGAGTATGCTGAAGCAGGCAGTGTGGCTTTTAAACAACATCTAAACATTTCTTTGGAACAGAAAGGTCTTTCTAAATTCTTCACAGCCTCCTGGGCACATGTATGACAGTGCCATAAACAGAAATATTTTGGTCTGGCTGAAGAGTTTATATCTTAATCTCAATCAGAACATATAGATGTATTTAATGAAAACCACATGTGGTACAATTCAGATTCTTAAATCCTCCTTAGTCCAGATGATTGCTTCAGCTATTCATGTTGCTAGGCTCTGTTTCCAGTTATTTACAATCAATAAAATCAGCTACAATTCCACTGAAGTACATAATTGTCCAAGTATTAAACTAGATACAGTAGAGCACTATATTTTGGATATCTAAAAACCAGTCCAACTCTCTGCCCATCACATTTTTGTGGGGATCTCTTGTGCTGACAAACACTGTTATGGTATCACATGAAGGATCAAGTGCACTATTTAGAACAAAGACCCTTCTGTGCTTCTACTGCTGCACAAATCTAAAGGAAAAAGAGATTAATTAAAAAAAGAGAAAAGACAGTACAAGAAGTTTAGGAACTGAAAGAATCATAGAAACAATCTTACCCATGAAATCTAGCCAGCGACAAACATTGACAATAGCTGGAACATTTTATCCAGGCTTCAAACAGGAAAAAGAAAGAACTATTCTAGGCAAGGGCACGAGTCACTCTCTGCTTTACACAAGTCAGTAATGGCAATCACTCAACCCACAGCATGATGACTTGAAGACACATCTCTGTGGCAAGGAGTGAAGTGGAAATTCACTGTTGCCCCTGCAAAGGCAGTTCTGACTGAGTCAGGTTTTCACAGAGATGCTTGGTACAACAGCTCCTGCAACTTGTTATTTTGTCACTCGTAGTCTAATGACAGTTGAAGAGGATGACCGTGACAGACAGCTGTGTCTGTAAGCATCAAGAGAGAGCTTATGTTTGACCTAGTTCTGGAAATGATTAACACATGATTTAGCTCTTATTCATTTCTATTCATGGTCATATATCTCACAGCTGTTGCTGAACACCAAGAATTAGGAAGGGGTTTTGATGACTACACACATAGATAACTAAATGCTGAGATTGGACAATTTACAATTAAAAACAAATATAGTGCTTCTTAAAAAACAAGAATATTTGCTCTTGTTGCTCTGAAGTGTTTATTTCCATTTCACCACCAGCATATTCTAGTACTGTGAAAATAGTGGTGGTGAATTTCATGACTTGTATATCCATCTGCTTATTTAATTCTTCACAACTACTATGCATTGAAATGAAATCACTTCTGTTATAACAAGTGTTAACAACAGACTTCAAGATGCTTGAAAGATCCAAGTGTAGGTGTCTTTTTTGGTATTATATGTTTACAGTGAAGACTGCAGGGTTCCTCCTCCAGTGTAATCATAGGTAAAAGTACAAGATGCTTCTATTGCATTAATATTTAACCCACTTACAACTCTTTCATGATAACAAAAAAAAATTATAGGTCTATGGCCAGCTGGGAACTTCACAGTGCTGCAACATTTCCACATGCATGCAGTCAGGAATCCATAGCTTTGGGAGAGATAGCATCTGGATTTGCTGCTCAGGAGCATCTTGTTAGGCCACCTCATCTGGACTGAGAGAGGGTCTCCACTGGCTGGAAAGGTTTCTGGCAGATTTGCTCATACTCAAGGCNATATTTAACCCACTTACAACTCTTTCATGATAACAAAAAAAAATTATAGGTCTATGGCCAGCTGGGAACTTCACAGTGCTGCAACATTTCCACATGCATGCAGTCAGGAATCCATAGCTTTGGGAGAGATAGCATCTGGATTTGCTGCTCAGGAGCATCTTGTTAGGCCACCTCATCTGGACTGAGAGAGGGTCTCCACTGGCTGGAAAGGTTTCTGCCAGGTTTCTGGCAGATTTGCTCATACTCAAGGCAATGAGTCCCATTATGCAAACATAGCCCTTCCATAGGAAACTTTAAGAAGCTATGAATAAGGACAGGCACCTGTGGTTTGTACACCACCAGTTTATTGGAGTTTACAAAGTATGACAATGTTTGTAAATCTCTCCCGCAATATTATCTTCTGGATCCCCAGCTGTGAAGTGTGTAAAACCTGGCACTTTCAGGTATCTCTGTTGCTGTCTCCTATCATTTTCTTCCTCTTGTCTGGCTCTTCTTCAACAATGTTCGTTTCAAACATCAGCAGGTTTTGATAGGACATGCTCATCTCTCACTGGTCTTTGCTTCCACTCTTCACACATCTGACAGATACAGACAAACTCATGAAGGTGATCCGGTGCAGAAGACTTTAAAAAGCATTCTACCTGAAGGCATTCAAGCTAGGAAAGTGTGTTCCATAGCTTTTTTCAGGAGCAGATAAAGAACTGTCTAAAAAGGAAGGGTAGTTTATTCAAAGCTGGTTGTCTTAACATGGGTAAAAGAATTGTTCTGACAATTTTAGAAACTAAGAAAAGTGAAACTTGTGTTTCAGTCTTGTAAATGTTTACTGCTGTAATAGTGTTATTTACATATTTTCCCCAAAGTCCAGCAGCTTGCCAGAATTAATAATTTATATTTTTTTAATGATGTTTCATGTCCATTTGGGACAAAAATGACATCTGTGCAAATGATTCTTGAGATTTCTTCTTTCTGAGGAATCTCAGATTCTATAACAAATATGAAAAGCTCATATAAACAGCTGAAATTTGAAAGACTCAGATTTAATCTTCATTAAGTGTACATAAAGATAGACTCATCTTTAGAGATGAGAGATGATCCACCTTGAGCAAGTCACTACTAACCTTCTGCTGAGCTTGAAAACTGGTAGCTTGCCCCAGTTTTTACACTGATAAAAGAAATCTGGCCATGCTGTTTTCTCAATATATGTTGATAAACTGGCTCTTCACAGCAAGAACGAATTTAACTGATACATCTGTTACTCAGATTGTTGCATAGAGTTAGCAATTTATTAAAACATTAAGTATTTTATTATTATCTAAAAGTTAGAAGCAAGGACCAGGGGTCTTGGCACTTTCTATGCAGAATTTGTGAGTGAATAATCTTAGAAACAACTGAGTCACCTTCTCTAACAAAAGAAAGAAATTAAAGAGGTCAAAAGGATATTAAAAGAACTCAAATTTTTATAAACAGTAAAATTTGCTTTACAAGACAGGTTTAAAATTCATATAAATGCTCTCCTGGTCATGTCCAACAGGTTTCTGAGTAGACAATGACAGTGGTTTTAAAGTATTTTTCCTAATCCAAACCTGAACATGCGTGGGGTTTAAAAGCACTTACAAGTAACTAAAAAGTATCATGAAAATGCATAGTTTGAAACACACTGACAAAATAGGACTATGGGGATCATTCACTACTTAGTTTCTTCATCTCTCTTCAATTCTTCTCAACTTCTGTACATGCAATTTTGTACTCTAAAATATAGATGGAAGTCAGATTTTACTCTAAAATACATGGAACAGTGTAGATAGAGCCCCATATTTCAATAAGCATTAGAAATTTATCTGCCAGATAGCAGATATAGCCGTGCAGTGGTTTAACACAGCAAGAAACTTGATGCAGGTGTGTTTCCCTCTTTGGGATTGAGACTGTGAAGCTGATGGGGGAAATAAATTGCCAGCTGAGGAGAGGAATAAGTCAGAAGAAGGATGAAGATTAACCCTGCTCAGGGTTTCATCTGTGAGCTTGACATATCTGGCTGTCTTGGTTTGCTGGGCTATTCAGAAGCTGTTTGCTACCACTTTCTTTGTGGTGCTCCTGGAACTTCAGAGGTAGGAGGTATATGTTTTATGGCTCTCACTCATAAAGGCTTTGATGGGTTGCTGGAAGTGTTCATAAAGCTAGATGTTTTTATGCTTTTTTATTTTTGACAGAATTTACTTTAGAAAATACACCAAAATGATATAGAAAGTGAAAAGTTATTTCTATGTTTTCAACTGGAATTGGAAGTGGAAAATAATCTATTAATCCTAGTGATGCCCCTTCTGATAATGAAGCTTGTGTTTGTTTGTTACTCAGTGATAGTTTTCCTAAGACAGGCACAATCTGTACTTCAATGTGTCAAAGAAAATGATCACATTGATTTTTTCCAAAATAGAAAATGTCACTATTTGTGCCCAAATAATCCAAATCTTCATTTAGAATCACAGAATCACTAGGTTGGAAGGGACCTCTAAGATCATCAAGTCCAACCCATGCCCTACACCTCCACTAAACCATGTCATCAAGTTCTATATCCAGTCTCTTTTTAAACACATCCAGGGATGGTGACTCCACCACCTCTCTGGGCAGACTGTTCCAATATTTTATTATTCTTTCTGTGAAAAACTTCTTCCTAATTTCCAACCTGTACCTTCCTTGGCGCAGTTTGAGACTGTGTCCTCTGTTCTGTCCATTGCTGCCTGGTGAAAGAGACCAACCCCCACCTGTCTACAACTTCCTTTCAAGAAGTTGTAGAGTGATAAGGTCACCTCTGAGTCTCCTTTTCTCCAGGCTAAACAACTCCCGTTCTCTCAATCTCTCCTCATAGAGCTTGTGCTCCAAGCCCCTCACCAGCCTCATTGCCCTCCTTTGGACGCGCTCGATCATTTCCACATCCTTCTTGAACTGAGGGACCCAGAACTGGACACAGTACTCAAGGTGTGGCCTCACCAGTGCCAAGTACAGGGGAAGAATAA